>JAECUM010091073.1:0-28950 GCA_016617855.1 Megalonaias nervosa
CAAAAGGACCAAGAAGATAAAAGGGACCTCTGAAATCAAAAGATCTCAGACGTGATCCTGGAAATCTGATGGAAGGACGAAAACTAGCTTTAGTCCCTTACAAACGATGGATGGAATACCATCGTTGGCAAGAACAACGAACCCCACATTTACCTCCCAATCCTCATTTGACCGAGATGTCCCAGATACAACACGAACTGCAAACGTTGATGGATCGCAGCGATTTGTCAGAAACGGAAAAATCGCAACGGTACGGCCAATTATTGCAACGACTGCAACTCTTTCACCAGAAAGCTTTAGATGAAACAGCTCCACCCACTCTGAAAGATTTTAAGGCCTTGATGAAAAGTCCATCACCACCACCACCACTACCATCACCACCAGCGGTCAAGACAGACACAACCCCACGAAGGCCTGAGGAAGAAGAGGCACGAGAAGTTTTTCAAACACCGTCAGCAGCTCCCATTCCTAGTAAGATTGCAGCGTCCTTGTTGACCCCTTCCCCTACACCGCAACGAGAAGAACTTAAAGCTTGAGTTAAAAAGATGATGTCTACTCCACCTTCGACAGAGGTGAAAAAGAAAGAAGGGAAAGCAGAAGTGAAAAAAGAAAAGAAGACCCAAGCCATTCCATTACCACCACCTTCACCACCACTACCTTCCACTTCTACGCCCGTGGCACATCGGACACGTAAGACCGTTTCCAAACCACCCCCTCCTTCCATTCCGACTAGCATTCGTGAAAATTGGATCACTTATTAAAACATGGAGAAGGTGTTAACCAGCATTTACTACGACCCAGCTCATCCTGCAGGTTACGGAGGAGTTCAGAAATTGTATCGTGCTGCCAAAACTCGACTGAAAAGTATCCGTTTACCTCAGGTGCAACGCTGGTTACAAAAACAAGCCACGTACACCTTACACAAACCCATTCGACGAAAATTTTCCAGAAGTCGCACCCAAGTGGAGGGTATCGATCACCAATGGCAAGCCGATTTAGCTGATGTCTCTCATTTAGCCACCTACAATCGTGGCTACAAATATTTGTTTTGTGTCATCGACGTCTTTTCCAAATTTGCTTGGGTCGTACCATTGACTTCCAAATCGAGCAGTGAGTTAGTGCGAGCCCTCAAACTGGTGCTGAAACAAAGTGGTCGTCACCCTCTTCGATGGCAAACTGACAAAGGCACCGAATTTCTAAACCAAGCTTTCCAAAAGAATTGAAGAAACGTGACATTCATTTTTTCACCACCGAGAATCCCGAAACCAAAGCCAGCATCGTGGAACGTTTTCAACGTACCTTGAAAGAACGCATGTGGAAATATTTTACGCATCAACACACTCTCACATACATTGACGTCTTGCCACACCTCGTTCAATCGTACAACCAATCTTACCATCGGAGCATTGGACGTGCCCCCCAAGAAGTGACTCCCGACAACGAAGTGACCGTCTTCGAGCGCCTGTTTGGACCGTCCACGACAGTGCCTGTCCCCAAGAAAGGTGGAGTGTTGGCTACGGGAGATTGGGTACGCATTGGCAAAACCAAACGCACTTTCGACAAAGGTTACTTACCCAATTGGACCACCGAATTGTTTCGTGTCACTGAACGTGTGCGTGGTCGTTATCCTCCCGTCTATAAATTAGAGGACATGAACGGGGAAGTGTTAAAAGGAACGTTTTACTTACCTGAGTTACAACGTGTGACCAAAAAAGAAGACGACGTGTACGAGATCGAAAGCATTCTCGATCGAAGAACTCGTAAAGCAGGAAAGAAACGTGTCAAAGAAGTCAAAGTACGTTGGAAAGGATATCCTCCCAGTTTTGACTCTTGGATCGACGCTTCGCAACTCATCGACTATAAAAAGAAGTGACCATCATGCCCTTCAACACAGTCTCAGCTACTGCAGTGACCACTCCTTCCCCCAGTTCTTCTCTGCAAGATCTACAAAAACAACCCTTGTGGGTGCGGTGTGGAGAACGTGTGCCTAAAACTCAAATCGTCTTTTTCTGTCAAATCTTTGTGGTGTATTGTGTCATCGGTGCTGCCATTGCCAATTTGAGTTTGCAACAAGGAGATAAACAATTGTGGACCATTTCACTCAGCAGTTGCATTGGTTACCTTCTTCCCAATCCGTCTCTGAAATATTCCTCTAACGGAAACAACAACAACGGGAGCCTTGTGTCCAACGTCAGTTCTAACAGTCACCCTAACCATCCTCTTTTAGACACTCCTCTCACTTCCAGTGACTCCTCGGATACTAGAACTGTGGAATTATGAACAACCAATTTTACTTAACGTTACCCAGTGACAGTTCCATGGAGGTGTTTCCCAAGAACACTTTGTGCTGTTTCTCGGCCAAATTACCTCAGGCCATCCGATTGGATCACGAAGCCCGTTGGGAAGTGGCTTTGGTAGAAATGATTCACCCTACACAAATCAAAAGCATCGTCGAAAATCAAAACACTTTGACGATAGAAGTTTGGGACGAACAAGTGCAACAAGTCATGGATGAACGCGCTACTGCTGGTGGTGTAGCTGACTTTATCAAAACACCAAACCCCATAACTAATCGAACCACTTATCTGTTGAAAATTCCTGCGGGTTATTATTTTAGTGGTCAACATTTGGTGAACACCATAGCTGAGAGGTTCAATTTCATGTTTAGTAAAGCTTTGGAGAGAGCCAAAAAAAGTGTCACCATCGAGTACCACAAAATATCTCGTCGCCTACTGATGAAATTTTCTGAGGACAAAATATTGGCCATTACATTTTGTCCTGAATTGTATGACATTTTGGGTGGAGACCCTAAGTTAATCAAGATTGCAAAAGAAATACCAGCCGTGACCAGTAACGTGGATTTTGCGAAATATTTTCGATTTCCTGTAGAAATGAACCTAGGACTGAATTTGATTTTTGTGTACTCCGATGTGGTGGAGTACAACGTAGTGGGACACACCTCCGTACCGTTACTGCGTGTCATTCCCTTCAAAGTGGATTCTGCCACGAAGGCTGACGAGGAAGGTGGAAACACCTATCACGTTCACCGTGAATTTGTAAATCCTCACTATTTGTCCGTCAGTAAGCCGTATTTTGACACTGTCAACATTACTATAAAAGGAGATCTGGGGCAAAATATTCCATTCACCAAAGGGAAAGTCACAGTGAAACTCCATTTTCGAAAACGATTACTCTAACTTTTTGTCAGTCATGCATCCTGTGTACCAAGGAGTTGCTCGACAGCGAGGACATGGTTTAGGTGATATGCTCAAATCGGCCTTTCGTACAGTGGTTCCCATTTTGAAACCGATGGTGACACGAGGATTGCACGCCTTAAAAGATGCCGCGTTGACGCAAGGTAAAGAATTTCTCCAAATGTCATCATTGACAAACAAAGCCCCAAAGAAGCTTTCTTGAGAGCAGGCAAAAATGTTTTGCTTCAAACGGGCAAAGACCTTTTGGGTCGGCGAGAAACTCCTATAAATGCCCTGGGTAATGCTGAGTTAGGCATTCCTGCTTCCCTGAGGCCACAGCAAGGACAAGGCAGAAAAAGACGACGAAAACACCCTTTCAGAGGACTTCACGCCCCTAGAGCTAGAAAGACAAAGAAAAGAAAAACCGTCCGAGAGTTAGACGTTTTGGATTATTAAAAAAAGGAAAATGATGCACCGAGAGTCTTGTGCTTGTTCCAAGTCGGAACTGGATCTGTTTGCCATGCCACCCACCATGATGACGATGCAAGAACCCCAATGGGTCGAATTTCATCCTGTCTCCTCTTTGGTGGATTCCGCTCCCATCGAGTTTGAAATCAAAGGACAGCCCGAAGATTACATCGATCTGAATAATAGTTACTTGTATCTAAAGCTGAAAGTGATCAAAACCGACAACACCAATCCGGGAGACGATGCCGCAGTAGCTCCCGTCAACAATTTCATGCATTCCTTGTTCAGCGAAGTGGATTTGTACTTGAATAACAAACTGATCAGCAGTAGCACGGATACTTACCCTTACCGAGCGTACCTAAAAAATCTCTTGACGTACGGAAAAGAGGTCAAGAACACTCATCTGGATGCTTGCGTGGTATGGAAACCTGACACCGCAGGTGACAACACATTTAACGACAGAGCCCTGACAGCCGTGGACAACCCTCACAATGTGGGTTTTAACGATCGTCGAAGGAAAATCCTGCAAGGTCGTAGTTTAGAACTGATGGATCGTTTGCATTTGGACATGTGGTTGCAAGAGAAGTATTTGCTGAACGGAGTGGATATTCGTCTGAGACTCAATCGCAGCAGTGTCGCTTTCCATTTGATGGCTCAAGCCAACGAGTACAAAACCATCATCCAAGAAGCCAGACTTTACGTGCGACGTGTAGAAGTGTTACCTAAAGCGGGAAACGACATCAGTCAAACATTGATCAGATCGACCGCCAAATATCCGATACGACGTGTCGAAGTGAAAACATTCACCATTGCTGCTGGACTCCGATCCAAGATCGAAGATCATCTGTTCCAAGGACAGTTACCCAAACGTTTAATCGTTGGTATCGTCAGCAACGCAGCCCTCAACGGAGCCTACGATCAAAATCCTTTCCAGTTTAAGCACTACAAAGTGTCCAAGATCGAAGTCAGTCGCGATGGCAAGACCTTGTGTACCAGACCCTTCGAACCTAACTTTGCCCAGAAGAATTACTTGAGATCGTACTTGTCCCTTTATGAAGCTACCGGACAGCTAGGAACCAACACCAGTCACGGCATTTCGTACGAAGATTATGAAGGAGGTTACACTTTGTAGGCTTTTGATTTCACCCCAGACCAAGGCAGCGACGAGGGACATTTCCACCCTAAATAATCTGGTCAACTGCGTGTGGAACTTCAGTTTGCAGAAGCTCTCACCGAGACGGTCAACGTCATCTTGTATGCCGAATTCGATAATACCATCGAAATCAACAGTTTGAGAGAAGTCATTCTAGACTATTAGAAACAATGGAAGACTCCTATCCCTCATTGAACGGTAGAGAATCTTTGGAAATGGAATGGGAGGATAGCGTGAAAACAGAACCCCAAGACCAAGACAAAGAGGACGAGGTAGTCGTCAAGTCCAGATGGCCAGAACAAGAACAACATTTAGTGTCCTGTTTTGCTAAACACCTAGCGAATACCATTACGGAATTGTCCAAGAAAGATTGTTACGGATGTCAAAACGATCATCCCAGTCAAATTCAACACGATAAATGTATGATGATAAAAAAAAAAAAAAAATTGGACGAGTATCTGGACGACGCTTGGAGTCTCATCTCAGAAGAAACCGTGTTGCATGAGTGGTATAAAGGCTTGCGTGATCATTCCTGTCCTCCACTGACTACTCTAGACATCTATCGCATCGAAGCTCTCTTAGCCCAGAGTGCGGAGACAAGGCAAAGAAACGGATACTTGACAGATCGTTTCAAACAAAAAGTCAGAATTGAATTGATGACTTATCATTACCTGTGAAAAAAAAAAACAAAAACAACACAACAGAACATGGATACCTGGGAACTTTATTACCTTTTGAACAATAGTTCGTATACTGCTTCTTGGAATCCTGTCGTGTGCGCTAAAGATGAACTACCTCATCGCAAACCTCAAGACCATCAAGCTTATGTCATCAACACGGACGAAAGTCATCTTCCAGGCACTCACTGGGTTGCCGTCTACTTCCCTCAAGAGAATTGTGTGGAATATTTTGATTCGTATGGATTACCCCCTTTGGAAGACGATATCATTGACTTTATGAGAAGAAATGCCCAGACGACACGATACAATAATGTGAAATTACAAGGCACAGATTCCATGGTGTGTGGACAATATTGTGTATATTTTCTTCATCAACGCAGTCTTGGATATCCTTTAGAACATTTAGTGACTTATTTTGATCGTCACTCTTCTAGAAACGATGAGAAAATAGATCGATGGTTTTGTGACCATTATAGTTATCTTTTGTCTTTAGCTAGGAAACGTAGTGTACATCAATGGCCTCATGACTTCCATCAATGGAAATCTCACATGATTTCACAACGTTGTCAACCTTGTCAAAAATAATTTGTTTGATGTTACTTGTTACTTGTGAGTTATGACTTGTTACTTGTTACTTGAATAAAAAATGTTGTGTTTTGAAAAAAATGTGTCTGTCGTTTGTTTTCAAAAAACACTGTGAATATATGCTCTTTGACTTCTTTCTATCCCTCATCATGACATTCGCTATCATAGCGTTCCGACACTAAAACCGAGTAGGGGATGTTTTCTATCGCGTCCGCGTTTGAACCATATAAAGCGGGTGGGTCTCCAGTCTGACCATTCACTGTTGACTCGTCAACCTATGAAGATGCCTTCCAGACTAGCCCAGCTGAACGAAGCTTATGTCAATTTGCATCGTGTCAGGCTAAACCTGATACCGAAGCCTGAAGAAATAGAGAATGTTAGAATGCTCTCCACAGTCCAAGGTCTGATAGAAGAGATGTTTAGAGAGGAAATTAAAAAAGAACAAGAAGAATGGACTGAGAAATACAGACTTCAGAAGAAGCAGAGAGAAGAACAACAACAACAGCAGCAGCAGCAGCAGCAAGAACCAGACAGAGGTTTTGTGGACTGTCGAGTAGACACCAAAGAATTCTCTTTCTCTTTTCGCAGAAGCAGACCGTATCCAATAGGAAAGCCTACTGCCAGACGGGGACGCAATCTTAGACAGTAAAAAAGATTGCCATTACTTCCGTGAACACAAAAAAAACAGCCCTTTTCAGGGCTACCCAATACTCTCGAAAAGACATACTCATTCAATTTGCCAAAATTTGTCAATAGAAGTGTGTCTATAAGCACTTCGTTTCTTTTGTCAGTAAAACAAAATATTCGTGTGTTTGTATGTTTACAAAAAAATAGAAGTGTGCCTATAAGCACTTCGTTTCTCTGTCTTGTCCAATTGTGTCTGTCTGTGTTTGTAAGTAAAAAGTAAACGTGAGTGCTTCTTTTAAGTCCGCGTGTGATGGTAAATTTGAGTGCTAGGGAATGTTTACTTTCACGTCCGTGCTTCAAGTATATAAATTGGTGCGATCGTCAGTCTGGCTATCCATCGTTGACTCGTCAACATTGAAAATGAGTAACAGAATTGCAAAATTACTGGAACTTCAGATGCACCTGGAGTATGCCAGACGTCTGCTAGACGAACTGGCTATGGAGGCTGTAGCGGAGGAAGCAAGGATAGAAGAAGAAGAGAAGAAGAGAAAGAAAGAAGAGGAGAAGGAAATGAAGAGAGGGATACTACCTCACCTCATGCTGAGACCTCAGTGTGAGGTCAAACCTGAGGTGAGGACGCCTACACAACCACTACCAACACCGCAGCCACTACCAGTACCACAACGACCGAGAGCTGCTGTCCCTCAAATTGAAAATTGGGAGGAGGAATTGGAAAGGCAGAGGCAAGAGTGGGAGCCTCGACGTCAGCATCCCAGGGTGATAAATAGAAGAAGAAGGGAACAAGTATTCACTATCCCTCAAACTGAGGAGTGGGATAGTGAAGCAAATCAACCTCCCTCTGCGCTCCCAACCACACGCATCAATTGGGAGCAGGATTGGAGCCGGCGATGCGTGTGTGGTGCCCGCCCTGGGAGATGTCACCATTAGCCAGGTGCATCTGAAGTTTAAAAAACAGCCCTTCTCAGGGCTAACCAGATCTCTAGAAAAGAGAACTTATTCAATTTGCCAATTCGTGTGAATGTAGTGTAGTGTGACTATAAACACTCACTCTTTACTGATATGTGTGTGTGTTTGTGTGTGTGTGTTTGCATGCGCGTTCGTTGGTGTGAATAGTATATGGGGGTGTGTTTTTCTTCTCTTCCTTCGTTGGTGTGATAGTATAGTGTGTGTTTTATGCTTGCTCGTTCGTTGGTGAGGATAGTATAGTGTGTGTTTTATGCTTGCTCGTTCGTTGGTGAGGATAGTATAGTGTGTGTTTTATGCTTGCTCGTTCGTTGGTGAGGATAGTATAGTGTGTGTTTTATGCTTGCTCGTTCGTTGGTGAGGATAGTATATAATATGTTTTTTTCTCATCCCGATTGTGTGGATGGTATGTTTGTGTGTTTTATGCTTGCTCGTTCGTTGGTGAGGATAGTATATAATATGTTTTTTTCTCATCCCGATTGTGTGATGGTATGTTTGTGTGTTTTATGCTTGCTCGTTCGTTGGTGAGGATAGTATATAATATGTTTTTTTCTCATCCCGATTGTGTGGATGGTATGTTTGTGTGTTTTATGCTTGCTCGTTCGTTGGTGAGGATAGTATAGTGTGTGTTTTATGCTTGCTCGTTCGTTGGTGAGGATAGTATAGTGTGTGTTTTATGCTTGCTCGTTCGTTGGTGAGGATAGTATAGTGTGTGTTTTATGCTTGCACGTTCGTTGGTGAGGATAGTATATAATATGTTTTTTCTCATCCCGATTGTGTGGATGGTATGTTTGTGTGTTTTATGCTTGCTCGTTCGTTGGTGAGGATAGTATATTGTGTGTTTTATGCTTGCTCGTTCGTTGGTGAGGATAGTATAGTGTGTTTTATGCTTGCTCGTTCGTTGGTGTGGATAGTATATAATATGTTTTTTTCTCATCCCGATTGTGTGGATGGTATGTTTGTGTGTTTTATGCTTGCTCGTTCGTTGGTGAGGATAGTATATTGTGTGTTTTATGCTTGCTCGTTCATTGGTGTGGATAGTATATAATATGTTTTTTTCTCATCCCGATTGTGTGGATGGTATGTTTGTGTGTTTTATGCTTGCTCGTTCGTTAGTGAGGATAGTATATTGTGTGTTTTATGCTTGCTCGTTCGTTGGTGAGGATAGTATATCATATGTGAAGTGAGTGCAAGGTATGTTTTCCTTCACGTCCGTGCTTGAAGTATATAAAAGCATAGCGTTCGTCATTCGCGCCATTCTACACAGAATAAAAAATGACTGGCAGCATAGAATTATTTAACAAGTTAACAGATAGTTGGTGGTGGATCATGGATGGAGCCTACGTGCTGGACAGACTTGACAAAGAATGGAAGTTCCCAGGTAGCCCAGACTTGGTGAACAGTTTGAAAGCAGCAAGTTATCATTTGCAAATGATAACAATAGAAGAAGCGGATAAGTTGAGAGGAATCATCAATCCTAAATACTTCAGAGTGGGAACCTTAAAGCAGGTTCTGGATACTGTGATCCAAGTGAAATGTTTTTTGGAAGACATCTTCCATTTAATGGAGTGGCCTTTTGTCAAAAAAGGCTTAGATAATATCAAGAAAGGCGAAGACCTAATGAGAAAAGTACTGGAAGAAGAAGTAAAGAAGATCAAGGAAACGTGGAAGAAAGAAAGAAAGGACAAAGAAAACCAAAAAAAGAAAGAAGAGTTTGAGAAATTGAACAACAATTGGATGAAAGTGCAAGACAAATTCAGAGCTCTCGGACATCCTGACTGGATGCCCGAAGAAGAAAAGAAAAAGAAGAAAGGAATTTTTGCCAAAGTGAGAACATGGTGGAAGAAGTGGAGACAATAGAAGAAGAAGACAAAGGCCCTTTTCAGGGCCACTTCCAATACCTCGAAAAGATCTTAATTTTCATTTGGTCTCCCCCTAAACGAATATATATATATATATATATATAAAACCCTTCCTCTACTAAAAAAAGAAACATGCCACCTGTCGCTTATCGCTCTACAAACCCCCAGTCTCCTAGTCACCGCTCTACAAAAATTTCCATTGACGCTATACAGGCCCAGGGTGTTGACCTACTTTCTTGACGCTATACTGGCCCAGGGTGTTGACCTACTTTCTTGACGCTATACTGGCCCAGGGGGGGTCTGTAATGCTAATTCCCATTGACGCTACGGTAACCCACTATACTACTGTGGTGTAAAATGTCTCCGAGTTCCTAATTGTCGTAGTCGATCTCGAATCGATTGGACTGCATGCAATCCTATAGTGTTTAACCGATCTTCAGCAACGCTTTCGAGGCTATCAACGACACGCATTGCGACTTATTTAGCAATCGGCGCAGCGCATGAAGACAACGGCGTAAGCACCTCTGGTGTGCCTGAAAGCAGTCCACGTACAACATCGCCAAGGCAAGTTCAGTTATATACCGAATAAACGTGGTTTCTCGTGTTTACCACATGTACGTGTATTTTACGTACGATTGTCATTTTATCAAAACCAGGTCGATCTGTTGTATTGTTATGGCCACCGCGTACAGGTCCAACATGTGTCCATCCTGGTACACAATGGTAAAACGAAGGTTTGCCAACCGGGGATTGTTGGATAGAAGATACACAGGCGAGAGAGTAATCGATATCAAATCACCCGGGGCCTCAGTCAGGGCAAATCCAAACAACATATAACCGTGCGACGCTCGTGTTGTCGAGGCCAAGGCTTTATAACTGTCACTGATAGTATCACATGTCAGATTAACACGAGTCATGCAGGTAATTCTGACAATCTCCGACCCGAAATTGTAACTGGTACCGTCGGGTCCTGTAATAGAGTTTTTAGTCCGCGAGAATCTTATTAATATCTTTAGGGCAATTAGGAACTGTTCTCAGCGATGACTGTGCAATATTATCCGCGTAAGTTGGAGATCTAGATGGCTGCGCTGAGCGTAGGGTCATTTATCATATGTAGAATTTAGAGTCGCGCTTGATCACCGATGTGATCCTCCTTGGGGTCTCATTATTTATCGATTCGAGTTCGTATGCCATCGTAGGAAGTCCAACGGTGTTCCAGATGGTGCAGCCGTCTGACGAAAACATGAACCAGTTATCCACGGAAAAACACGAAATAGCAGAGATCGAATATTAGGTCAACTGCGATAAACAGGCAGCGAGCGACACTAGTGCAATCTCGAGTACGTGACCTTTCTCCGCGGTGATTTGTGTAGATAAAGTTACGTAAAATTTCGGTTTCGATGATGAGATTATAATCATCGAGGTTTAGCTCGGGGTTGCATTTGCAACGACGCGCTGCATCGCAGTATTGATTTCGCGCAAAAGCGTTTTAATCATCTCACAACTCAGCATCGGGTTTGTATACATCATGGATGTCTTCAGCATGTTCATGCATCAACGCACGAAACGTCCCTGGGTCCATCATGATGATGATGTGCAACCGTTGATAAAATAATAATGCAAAATGAATGACTTCTGGTTCGCTGTTGCCCGCGTGAACCGACCGCACATGTGTTTCCAACCGTTCCTCAAGGTCGTGTTAATCAAAAAGACCGCCAAGGCTTTCTCCTTCCTTTTGATTCTTTGGACATAAATAGTGACATATGTGGCACCTTTCCAGGTTTTTTTTTGTAGTCTCTTTATGGGAAATTCGTACGAGGTTACAGGTTCGTACAATGGTTGAGGTTTGTATGATGGTCTGGATTCGGGTTGAAATTCGGATGATGATCCAGGTTTGGGTATGCGTGGAAGTGAGCAGATGGCAGGAAGTTCAGCGACTGAGTAATAAAAAAAAATGGTGGACGATATGCTTGCTGATATATGTCTCATCTGTGCCTTAAATGCGATCAATCCTACACTTAGGAAAGGAATCGCCATCAAAGGAGGCACAAAGGCCAAGATTGAACTTGGTTGACAAAGTCCACTCATTGGAGGTAAAGTTCAGTGATATAATAAACATGGATATAATCTACAACAGTCCACGAGGTTACTGGAGTGGTGAAGCTGCAGTTAAAAGTTGCTCGAGCATGGTTGGCTAAACAATCATTATGTCAAATTTACCTACCCTCGCAGATTTCCCGTGAATGGTTTGGTGTAAATACTCCCAATGAAATTCGTGAGGCTGAGTTTTTGTTTGTTTATTCCACATGATACAAGTGCGCGTTAACCACTGAAGTTGTCGCAAGCAGATACAAAATAGTGACGCCGTTGACGTATAAAGATTCAGCACGTTCCGTAGATGCATCTCGACGTTTTACACACACGGGCATCTAGCATTTCCAAGTTTGTTGTAAGTGGGCCCAGGCAAAGAATTTATCGGAGCCGTTGCTGCCTTGTAACAAAACATAAAGCGCGGTTTCATGTTGGATATGTTGTTATACACCGAAAACAGACAAGTGTGGAACGATTTAACTGATCACATGAGGAACAGTTATTCTGACATCAGTACATAATGGAATTATTAATGAGGTCTCGGACCCAGAGTGCTCCAACTCGCGAGTGGGTAACACGGTTTCTATCATTCATACAAGCACTAAATGATGAAACCATACACATAATTGGGTTAAAACCTGGATTAAAACCTGCTGAGGCGATTGGACAGAAGAACGTCAGCGTTAAATACAAAATAATTTCACAACCGTTGCCTTTAGATTCACTCAGAAGCAATTTCGTTTAGTATCTGTATGCACCGGCAGCATCGAGCTACTAACCCGGCATTTGACGGCACCAAATCCACCCAGTAGATCATTTGTGTCAGAGGAATTGCAAATCGTTTCCGCGCACCCAAAACAACCGTCAAGGTTTATTTTGGGATCTGCGGATGCTCATACGCCTAAGTAGTGATTCCATCAAGAAAAATTCACCGTTTGTTGTCAAGTGGAAACAAACTCATCTTGGTGCAACAATACACACCCATCCGACGTTTCCTTGACCGGATCAGAATTGATGTATGTTGTTTCTGCAGATATTACACATATCGCACTGGAGATCATCTTGCCTTCTTGATGCTTTTGACTGATCCAGCTACGATCTAGTACAGTTTTGGTTTAAGCCCTACGTACTAGTCAATGAGTTTGCCCACACATTCATCCTTCCATTTTCCCACGACATTTTTGTTGGTGTTTTCTAAACATTTGATGCTGTTTTGGGTACTCGCTTGTTCTTAATTCATTTATCAAATTTGGTTCAGCCATGTCCACATACAAATCATCTGTTGAGATATGCATTAGCAGGTAACCTGTATTGCTTTATTGACCACAGTTTGCTTTTATCGTAATAAAAGTCATACATGAGCATTTCAGATAAGTCCAACACAGATGTGCCAATATAGATTGGCTGTCATTTCAGTTTCGATTTTTTTTTAACCGTGTATGGCATTAAGTCCACCATCGAAGATCTTCCCGGATTCGAACTCGGGTCAGCAATAAGTCTTAGAAGATTGTCTTGTTCGCTGTCCCGGACAAGGTCTACTCTTATCCGTTTCGAAGATTTTCCATAGTTTTGACGAATACGGCATTGTTCATTAGTTTTAAAATAAAGTCATTTTTAAAGTCGTTGTTGGCCCTAGTCCGATGGTTAGCATTTATCTGTATGTAATTAAACATCCAAGCGCTCTGGCGAAACTGTAACACTCAGTGTAGTTTATGTATACGGATTCCCAGTTGCAGATATTTCGTGTGGGAACAACAAATGAGTTTGAGACGCAGGTTTGGTACTAACTTTGTCCATTCTTGTATTCTTGCGCGCGGTATCATTTACAATCCCGCACTGATACGGGGACGACCAATCATGCGGCACCGACAGCGCTTCCGGTGCAAGCGGACAATCTTTATGGGCTTTTTGAAGCTGATTCGGGTACTCTAGGTAAACTTCATAAAAATACCCGATGTCGCTGTTATTGTCATACTTGTAAATGTCTACATCCATGATTGACCCATATAAAAACAAACGAACAGGCATGGGCTAATCATTATCCATTCATAAAGATTGTCGGTGTCTAGGTATATTATATAGCCATTTGGCAGGCTTGGGTCATACAAATCCACGTTAGGATTATTTTCGCGAGCATATCTATGGCTGGACATGGAAATCCCGTCACGGATACATCGTTCAATAAACAGATTTTGGTCAATGTCTGTTAGAAGCTATAGTTATACTTTTGTCTTTGGCTGCAAAGCAGTCCGGGCCATTCATGGGGATGAGAAACAGTGAGCTGGATCTAACTAATACATCCGTGTGGCTGTGTCTCGGAAAATTTCATAATAGGTCTGCGAGTAAGGAACATCTGTTCGCAGGTATAGATCATGATATTCCCCAAGGCTGTTATACTCAAACTCAGATCAGATCTGGTTTGCGTGTTTACAGTTTGAGTGTTAATATTTTCCCCGAGTCAGAGATCAGTTAAAGGCGCTTATGGGTAGTATTACGGGTCTATGCTCTTAAAATAAGTAACAGAAAAGAGTGAAAGACAACAACGCTTTGTAAACTTTAACAAATAATTTATTTCCATAGAATACAAAGTGAAAATGAGTACAAAGAACTTACGGTATTGCGAATTAAATCCAAAAATAATCCAAGAATTAAAGACACAAGTTCTAATAATAAAAAGTCCTGAATAAAACTCAGTTCAAGATATCCAAAACTGAAGGCGATGATGTATCTGTTATAGCCTACGGAGTGCTGATGTATCAGCAGTCTTTTGTTGAATCACCGAAATGTTATTCCAGGTTTGAATTCAGTATAAATTCCAGTGAATGTCTTTATCCAAAAATTTTATCAGAGCACTTTTGTATTTCCAGAGAAAATAATCACTTGAATTCAGTAATTTCAAGGAAACAAATTCAGCCCAAACTGGTCACAACATAATACAACTTGACGGTGCTAGATGTTAAAGCACGACTGACCAAATCCTCATAATCACAAGGTTATATAGTTCTCTACTTGACCTCAGGTCACAATTTGCATTTTCTAAAAAATATCACCTAATGGAAAATAACCTTCTAGAATGCTCTAATGAGCCTTGTTTACTTACAACACAATAACCTGTAAAATCCACTTAGGAATCTCCAAAACCCTGACTCAAATCAACATATTTACTCCTTCTTGTTTACTTGAATAATAATCCTGATATTAAGCTCATACACATAGAGGATTATTTAGATAAGTATTAGTTGTTGACATGAATGAAATAAAAAAATAAAATAAGGTCAATCAGGTCAAGCAGAAATGAACTCAGTTTTGGACAAGGTCAAGTCCAGCATACAATATTATATTACAATAGCATGTAATAAAATATTTTTTTTTAAAAATAAAACTAACAAATAAACAAATACATTAAATACACATAACAGTGGCAACTGTGTCTCGTCAAACTTTTCACATCCGGTCATGTCCTCGTATGAGTACATTCCTTTTCCAGTTATCAATATATTAGGTTTAGCGGTACCATATCTACGACTGATTTTGAATCGATCGCTCGATGCCGCTGCTAGGTTACTGACTAGCTTGTAGAGAGTGGAATTTAAAAGCTGCATCGAGTTAACGAACTGCAGCTGTCCAAGCCTAAATGTCAGGTATTATTCCATGCTGTAGGGGGATTACGCGACCCTTGCATGATCGGACGACCATAATACCCGCGCAGGAAATGAAGCACCACATGGAATTTTGTTTTACTTTGGTAAATTCAGAACTGTTGAATATACGTACTGTATACAGCTCCTCTATACATGTCACTAATGTGACTGTAATCACGAACTTTGGCACCAAATCCCATCAGAGATCCAGCAATGAGTGGCCGCAGAGAAGTGGCGTGTGTGGTCATAGGTTATTATCGTGTCTGCGGGCTATTAGATTGCTATCTGGTGCATTTCGCCGTAACCTTGAGCGATTTAAGAAGCGTATCAACCAAGTATTGGCTTAGATACAACATTAGTGGCTCAGTCACTTCATCACGCCTGATTACACTGTAGCAAAACCCATATGGAACTTATTTAGCAACTTGCGTCGTATTTGTTAGAATATAAGGACCGTCCACAAGAATGTTTGACATTTGAAGTCTGCGTAAATTACCCAAGGAACTTTTATCTTCCGGTGAACCGCGGTCAATTTCAAAAATTCTTGCCAGGTTCTGGCATAATTGTACGCTGCAGTTTATCATTGATTCCACCGCAGTAAAAGTGATGGTCCGCGAGCAACTGTTGATTCTTGCTTATATGTATGTATGGGAATTTCCTACCCTCGTACTTACTGTAACATTTGTGGAAAATCATTTATTCACACGTAATGATAAAATGCCTCTATGCCGTGCAACAGTAGCAAATTATTATTAAACCATCTGCATATGTGTATGGATAGTCAAACCGGCTGCAGGTATTTGTTCCAAAAAATATGTTGGCGGCGAGGTCAGGATTAAGCCTTTGAAACTCAGTGATGTCAGTAACTTGGTTAGGAAGTTCAACGATACCAAACTTACGCTCACCCAGATATTGTTAGTATTTACTAGGTTAGTCTCAAGCCGACATTCAAAACATCGATTGTCATCATTTTTCTGCTGGCCGTGGCTTGTTAATGTAATTCGACCCACGGAACGGTTGGTCTGGCAAAATATGCAGTTGAACTTCCACGCGCCTGTGAACAGTCCATCCTGATCGAACTTTTGTGTATTTTCAAACGTCTAGAGAACATTTTCAAAGCCTTTGCCGATTTCGTAATTGATAACATCGGTGTCTTTACTGTTCAAGATCATAAGTGGATCACCATGAAATCCACTGGTTAGCGCTTTTTAATCCATCATTATTTTCACGGTTAGGTAGCACAGTCAAATGTACACCAAGAACAATATCTGCTTTAACTCCAGAAGTGCGAGAGCGTTGTAATGTCGTTACTATTCCAGGATGCATCTTAGAAAGAAGTTTTGTCCGCGTCTTCACCTGGCTCATATTCATTCAGGATATTTGCCCGACAATCTTGTAAATCACCACTACATTTATATAGCTCAAACTCGCGCTTGTCGTGCTTTTGCAGCAGCATCCGTGTCTATGGTATGTGCGATACAGCAACGATGCTCTTGTAAATTACCAACCAGCTGTGCCATTTCAGCCCGCTTAACCCGCGTAGGAATCTTGCTTTGATAATATGCTGCCATTTCGCGAAATTGCTTCACGGTCAACTGTGGCGTCTCTAGAGAAAGTCCTGACATTACAAGTATGTATATTTTTCTAATTCTGTTGGAATCCTTATTCCATTCTCTGGCGCTAATTGCCTGGAGAATTGCCTTGAAACTTTACACACACAACTTCATCCCATGGTATAGTTGATCATAAATAAAAAAACGGTGCCAAGCTGACAACCAATATGTGTACCACAGCGGCTAATTTTAAAATCTTGTTAACCCTGAAGAACAACAGAGACGGTTTCAACACTCGAGAATTAAAAGGAAGATACGATCTTTTCATGAATTCCTAAAAAAACCCATTTCGCCCAGTAGAGCGTTAGTTCCTTTGAGGAACTCTTGTTTCAAGAATGTGGCGTTTTCCTTACTTTCATCTCATGTATTTCGTTGCAGATCCTGATGGTGGCATCTGCCAGTTACTGGTCAAAGTGGACAGGATGGAGCGAGTGCTCGCGAACATGTGAAGGTGGTGCCGCCTACCAGACCAGACGATGTCTACGGAGTCGAATCTATCGGTTTGGCTGTTCGGGCGAGAGCATTCGGTATACAACTTGCAATAACCAGGTAGGCATGATGTTGTGTCTTGAAATGATTTTCGGACAAAACATGCAGAGCGTGTGTTCCTGTCCGTCCATTCCTGTGTGCATAAGTTGATGGGAGGGAGTACGCAATATCTCTATTCTCATTCTACACCGTCAAAGAATAAGACTTAAAACCTTGGGCTATGATATGGTTACTTCTAGATGCACAGCGGACACATAATTTGTTCCGTCCCATTAGGAGGGATTAGGGGAGGATTGAGTAGAATTCAGTAGAATGTGAAAAACACGGTGCAACGCAGAATGGTTTGAAGATGCATCGGTATGATGTTGAATCGGTACGCGTACCGCACGGAAAGCGAACGTCCAGTAATAGCATGAAGACCAAAAGATACGAAAATTCAGCATTAAGGAACGGTACCCAACCGATTAGAAACGGTACGCTTTCGTTACAGTATATAATAGACGGCGAAAGCCCGGGAATGGTCAGGAATGATACAAAACCGTATGTGGTATGCAAACGAAGGGTCAATTGATAAACGATCCACAAGAAAAAGTACATAACGGAACTAAAACGCATAAGTACGATCCGAACAAAAATTTGGTAAGCAAACGGTACATCATGCGAACGGTACGCTAAAATGTTACAAAAGACGTTACTTACAATGCAGCTCGGAAAACCCCAGCTGTATATATTTAATGAAATAGGAGTTCCTATTACACGAAAAAGGTATGTGACAAACTCTTTTGAATTATACCCATTTCAGTATTTGAACATTTCTTCAGCAAAAAGTGTTTTAGAATTCACTTCAGCAAAAATGTATAATGAAGACTTTTCTTGCCTAAAATTTTAACGGTACCAAAGTGAGATGCCATCTTTGCCCTGAGGAAGCAGCAAGTTCAACGCAAATAAACTGTGGAGCTAGGGTTTTTGAACAATGTACTAGTATCTCCCATTGATTTTGTTCGAGCAGTTAGTAAAGTTTCATATAGGCTATTATTCTTCATTCCAGTTACAGCAACATTTTACTCTTATGGATTCCAGCGAAGTCCAGAACACTTAGATAAAAATTTTACAAAGTTACATTATTGTTTTTCTTTTCCTTGTCAGATTGAAAAAATAAAATATCCTTGATATTTTACTTATCTAATGACATTTATTGTTGTTTATTCCATTTTATTATAAGAAATAGGCTAGTCTTATCTGCACTATATATTTAGAACCTCAAACACTTTACTCTAAAAATAGGTGTGTCCTAAATCAATCTTGTTTAAGTTACACAAACGTTTCGTCAATCAGTGTAGGGTACGTCTTCTAAATATACTGTTCCTAATTGTGCTAAAGCTGATGTGTAATTTCTTTCTTTAACCAGACTTATCGCCCTGACTTGTTGGCAAAAAGTACTATAACCTATGGAAATATTTTATGTGTACTTAACTATAATACACACTCCCTGATGGCTACATTAGCAATGTATGTAATAAATGTCAGTCGTTATCGCGTGCACTACCGTAATGAGAATGTATAAGCACATTAATGCTTCTTTAAGCGATAACACCGTTCATCTAAATGAGTCAGTCAACTGTTCTACTAATGGTACTACTACTGTTGCTTCTGCTGTTGCTGCTGCAACGACTACTATTATCATAACCACACCATCGTCACCACCGTCACCACGACAAGTACTACAACTAATAATGTTGTTGTTGCTTCTAATGTTGCTAATACTACTAATAATAGGTCCACCACTACTACTAGCAGTAGGTGTATTTTATTCCATCATCAAAATTTACACCACCACCACCTCTAAGTTTCATCTTCCCCAAGTAAACATTACTCTACGTCCGCATGTATAAATGTATTTATAGGTTACTGCATTGTATAGGAAATATAAACGAGTTTTCTTAGTAATCCTGTACGATATTAAGAGTGTAGTACTAATCGGAATAAAACGAGTGCATATTTTCCCATGCTAGTGTGGTAACCTTTTGAGTATATACTCATTTTTTTTTTTTACCTAAGGCTGAATAATAAAAAGAACACACTACAAAGTACTTGAATTTGTTCTGTAAATACTCAACTGTAGGATCAACAACACACAGTTAACAGCATTCATGCGCACGTAGCAATGCCCAGCGACCTATGAACTTGGTAGCGTATCGCGTGCCTCGTCATTCGTTTAAAAAATCTCGTTTTGTTCTAATTAAAATTGAAATTTAGAGTCATATAGTGAATGTATGTGCCTTCAAACAACTTTACTAGTTAGTCTGGAATGGAGAGATTTTGTTTTTCTGTCGATCCAACTAAAATCTGTTTACTAGTTGTGATGGAATGGATTTATTAGCTGGGTCAATTCCATATGGCGTACGATGTACATGGAACTGGAGGGATGGCCTTGATGCAGCTGTACGTGTTACTATTCTGTCTTTGGTAATTTGGAATCATAAGGTTGGAAAGATAAGAATTCTTTTAACTGAAAATCTCAACAAAAAAACCGCAGAATTAAATATTATATGCTTGGGAATATCACCTTCATTTCGTTTTTGAGTGCAGTAAAGATAATGTGATTTCTGTTGGACATGTGGTCGAAATATCAAAATAGTTTCGCGATGTGGACCAAATTTTGGAACCCATATAATTCTAATTAGCATAAATAACTAAGAAATTACATTTTGAAAAAATTCAACGTGTAGAAAGGTAAGTATACGTATTGCCATTACCAGCTTTAGATGACGTATGTTTATGCCCCAAACCGATTAAAATCAGATCTCCACTGTCCACCGTGAAGATCTGATAGCGACCGCTTAAGGGGCATGTTGTAGTGACCCATGTTATTACCCAAATCGCTAATTTTCCAATCAGATGAAGTCTTATATCTTCGCTTTTGGGGGACTGTGCTGTGTGGCTGAAGCTCATCACTGTATGCAGAACACTTTGATTCACTTTCAGATTTCTGAAAGCTGCATTTCCACTTGATAACTCAAAGGTCAGCAGAACATGTCCTCTAACCGGTCGCTGTAAAATCTTCACGTAAGACAGTGGAGATCTGATTTTAATCAGATTGGTTTATGCCCTGTTCACCTGCTCTTTGTTGGAGTGACCCCAACTATTTACGTGATCTATATAACTTGTTAAGCTAACACACATCCAAACATTTGCTCAAAACAGTAAAATAGGAAAAAATTGCCAAGCAGCTGGGCTGTAACAGCACGTTTTGCCAGCTGAAATAAGGCATCTTCGTCGTCTTGGCTTTTCTGCCAAAATCCGCCTTCTTCAGTTGTTTTTGTTTTCGAATTTAGGTGTTTTGACAGACTTGTAAAATTGTACGTAACTGAGGAAGACGAGATATTTTTATAGACCCTAGAGAACAAGGCTCATAGATGAATCATTTAGTTTACGAATAGTTATGAACATTTCTCCTAAATAAGCGTTTAGATGATCAGAATGGTATTTTGCAATACTGCTTGTCTCATGTTTGTTGTAGAAATTGTGTTTATCACATTCAGTCGTTTGCTAGGATGAAAGTTTTTTTTGTGACTCATTGAACTCATCCACATCGTCAACTTGATCATCTCTGCTTTCAAAATGGAAATCTTATAAATCAAAAGCTACGGCGTCTGCTACTTTTGTATACATTATTTGTTTACAATTAAACGTAGTTCCTAGTAGACGATACTATTTTTAGAGACGCGTGTCGTGTAGTACTAAACATATTTACAGGTTATTATTACTGGACATCCAGTATGGTCGACACAGCGGCCATCTTAAATATCGTGTCATCACTACACCTCCTGAATGGATAGACATGTCAACATGTGGTTTTTACTGAAAGACTTCGTATGTTTTCTAGTGGTCCCAAATGAAAATGGTCCCGATCTGAGGTCCAATGTGGCTGCCATGGCACCCATCTTGAACATCTTGTAATCGCTACTCATGAATGGATGGTGAAATCAACATGGGGTTTTCACTAAAAGATTTCTTATGATGTGTACATGGGCCTTAATAAAAAGGTGCCGATCTTATATCCAATATGGCCATCACGGCAGCCATCTTAAAATCTTATTATATCTGAATCGAAAGTCATATTGACATGGAGTTTTCACCAGAATACTTCTTATGGTATCCAGCTGGTATTTAACGAAAACGAAAATGGTGCCGATCTGAAGTCCAATATGGCCACCACAACAGCCATCTTAAAAATCATGTTATTGCTGCTTCTCCTGAATTGATGGTCATATCGTGAAAATATTATTTCTACTCCTTCCAAATGGATGGCTATATTAACATTAGGTTTTCACTATTAGACATCTTATGATACCTATCTGGTCGTATACGAAACTTGTCGTACATCCTTTATGGACATACGTATGTGGAAGAAAATATAAATTTGATTTTTGAATGTACACTCAATTACAAATAATTTCTACTAACACTCATGCGTACAGTTCACCTGCATACTTACACACTGGATTCAATTATACAAATTTGTAGTGGGAGACTTTAACGTATCACTGAAGCTGGTCAAGAAGGAATTTCTGTAATGAAGATTTAAACGAAGCAATGGAATTTGAATTACGTATTGACATAAGTAGGGAATTCCAAATGGTAAGTGCTGATACAGTAAAGGAGTTTTCGAAATGGTTAGTTCTCAACATCTGAAGTTTATTATTAGTGGTAATATAAGAATAGTTGGTGATATTATTCAATTAGGATAAATATGTAATCTAGAGAAAGTTTTATTAGTGACTTCTATGTCGTGATTCATTTAAAATTTGTGTGTTGGTGAACACTGTAGACGCGAGATAAAAAAAATCGGTTCAAGCCAAAATAAGCTACTTTCAGAAATATTCTTGTTGCCTTTTTCTGGAGTTTACCAGTCTTGCGTGAATTATAATTTTTTTTATATGTTCCCTATGTAGTACGGTCGTAGTGTATCAGTCGTAGTATATATCTAGAACAATAAAGTTCATGTTGACTGGGGAGGCAGAAATTTCGACAGGATTTTCAGGAGAGAAATTTTTTGGTGACCACTGTACTTAGGTGATCGATATGTTTAATTAACTATATATTTCTTTTATAAAGCCTAGCTGTTTCAATGACAATCAACAATGTCAGTCGTGAACAGTTCACATCAATAGTAAGAATGCATGTCATATTGGTTCCTTGGTGGTTCTTTTTGCATAAGAACCAAGTGTTCCAATCCTCTGCTTGGTACTATTGCTACTGATACTACTACGATGACGACGACGACGGTGATAAGGACGACGATATCTTTTACATTTTAATTAATGTACAATACAGAAATGACTTTTTCAGAGAATATCTTTGATTTTAGCTCACCTGGCTTAATTAACTCACCTGGATATAAATTCAAGTGAAGTCATGGTATGGTCCTGCGTGAGTAGTCTCTGGTGTGTCGTCTGTCAACAGTTGCTATTTTCAACTTCTTCTCAAAAGCCACCAAACCAAATTTTGCAGAGAGCATCCCGACATAAAAACTTATTTAAGATTCTACAGATAGGTCAATCCAATTATGGCCACCAATACAACCCGCCCCCCCCCCAAAAAAAAACAAACATTGAAACGATTTCTTCTGAAAGACTGCTAATCAGAAGCTGACTAAATGTGAGACAAAATCCATCTGATATGAAGCTATCTTTGTACAAATGACGATACCAATCTGCCATCAAATATGGCCTACGTTGCAACCATAGAAAATCCTTGAAACTGCTTCCCCCCCCCCCAAACCTGCTTAAGAAGATTTGATTAAATCTGAAAGACTGCATCCTGGAATAAATGCCTTGAAACGTTTTACAAATGATTTTGCCTCACAGTCAAATATTGCCTCCGTTATTAGAAATACCGAAACCTTCGAACGGCCTCTTCTGAAAAACTCCTGAACAGAATTTAACCAAATCTGACAGAAAACACCCTGATTAAAGATCATTTTGCTTAAATACTTCGATCCCGTATCAAATATAGTCACTTGTTAATATACTGAGAAACTATCAAACGGCTTTTTTCTCAAAAACTGCTGAACAGACGCTGCCCAGATTTGACAGAAAAGCAACATGGCATAAAGGCACAGACGCTCGTAAAATGTGTACAAACGAATCCGATTCACCGCCAAAAATCGGATTCGTTTGTACACTTTTTAAGAGTGTTTGTGCCTTTATGCCATGTTGCTTTTTTGTTAAATCTGGGCAACTTCTGTTGTCAATAATAATAATAATAATAATAATAAGAAGAAGAAGAAGAAGAAGAAGAAATCATCCTGTAAATAACTTCTTTTCAAAAATCGCTGGGCAGTATTTGACCAGATATGACAGAAAGCATACTGGCCTTAAGGTTTTTCAGTGTTTGCTTCAAATGATGCCTTTC
Organism: Megalonaias nervosa; assembly: GCA_016617855.1. NCBI lineage: Eukaryota > Metazoa > Mollusca > Bivalvia > Unionida > Unionidae > Megalonaias > Megalonaias nervosa. The sequence goes on from JAECUM010091073.1 coordinate 23,805, forward strand.
CATGATCAATGTGTCCCTCGTTACTAATATAAAAAAAAAACAACTTCAAGTGGCTTCTTCTTAAAAACTGTTAATCAGAATTTAACCGAAGTATCCAAGCAATAAGGAATTTTGAATTTACTCAAACTATGCCAATCGCATACAAAATATGTTCGCCGTTACTAAAAGTTGAAAAACATTGAAATGAATTTTTTTTTTTTTTTAAATAACCCCCCCCCCCCAAAAAAAACCCCAAACAAACCAAAACAAACGCTGAACAGATTGTGACCAACTCTGACAGAAAACATCATGGCATAAAAACGTTTAATGTTTTTTCGTTTTCGTATAATGCCGATAAAATTTTCCGCTGCTACTAAAATTAGAAAATAACTAAACGACTGCGTCTCGAATTTGATCCGACTAGACCGAAAGTATCATGGAATTTTGCCTTTTAATTTGCACAAATTATGCCGATTAGCCATGCTATATTGCAACCGAAACTTGAAAAACATTTTTAAAGAAAACAACGTCAGAAAGCATCATAGTAACCCAGGCTTATTGTATAGTAGCCCTTGCATTCGGCTTTAAAGCTCGATTTACGCAGGCGATAGATCTTCGGGCCGTTTTCACCGCTTGTTCTTTTTAAGTATCGCTGACTAGGAGCGTTTTCATTATATACTCTATCATTTATTTTACTTCTGACAAAAAAAAAAATGGACTATAAGGCAAACGTTATACATTCAGCCCGCACTCTAGACGTACTGTGGCTTAAGGTTTCACTACACCAAGTCAGGTACAGACAATCCTGTAAGCCACGTTATTTTATATTTACCAGCGAAGTAATATCGCTAACAGAGTGAGAATAACACTGCGGAAGTGTCATTCATCTTATACGGCCATATAGTTACATGATGTTATACGGTTTGTGGGGTTTTATTTCGACAATTGGTAAATGCTGAAACTGTTGTGTTTCAAGTATACAAAAGTTTTGCAAAATTTCTCACATTTAGTGACCGTCAAATTGTCTGATTTGCAATCCATTCACTTACTAGTAGTTCTCTTATGACATTTATTGCCTAGGTCGACTCTAGGGAATCACACCTCAGAATAATACGGTCACTGACCTTCAAACCATGAATTTCTCGGATTAAAGGTTATAGCAGTCAGCATAATCGGTTATATATATATATATATATATATATATATATATATATATATATATATATATATATATATGTCCTAAAAGTTGGTTTATCAAAGATTTTAGAATATCCATGGATATTATGCTGGGAACGTTGTGGGAAAATAGCAAACACTCATATTAACAAGAATTAAGTAATGCAGGAGTTATTAAGTTTGGGTTCTTTACGTGCCGAGAATATTTTCCTATTCTGTTTATGCACTTCCTATCTGTCTGATCATGCATTACAAATGGTTTAACAATAGAGTTGACTTCTTATTTAAAGGTATTTTGAGTACGTGTTCGAGTTAATGCTTTCAACCAATCAGGAAGAAGTACTAAACATTGCCCATATATAAGGACATGGGTACCTAATTTTGTTCCAAAATTTAGCGTCAACTTAATTTGGAGGCATTAAATCCCTACTCTACCGTATGTGCTTGCGCATAGGTCGGGTCCATATGCAAAACTGCATAGACCCAGATCTGCCGTCGCATAATATGCTGGCAGATTTCGGTCTGTTCAGTTTGTAAGGAGTAATTAGGAGAAAACAACACTGCCCTGATCTGGGTCTGTGTTGTTTGCAGTTTGACGCAGTTTATAAGCGAGTATATACTGTTATTGACTAAGCATACGGTGTTTTCGTTTTATAGTTTACTAAACTTTTAACTGTACCATACATCATCAGCATATATCTATGAAATTTTTGTGCTTGCCTTAATACAATGCTGGGTAGAAAAAGCTGGGGAAACAGTCAAAACTTCGAATTTCATATGTCTGTCTGTTTTGACCTTCATATTATAAATAATCATATATTATAATTCTTTTGATCTTTCATTCCCTCTATTCCTCCTCTCCCCGACCTATAAGCGAGCACATACGGTACAATACATTTTGTATTTAAATAATTGAGAACAAGACTATCATGGGCTCCTCTTATTAAATACAGAAATAAAAAGCGTGTGAATTTATTCCGAATGACACGATTATTTTGATTACATCTGGGTTCTTTTGCAAGAGAAAGCATGCGTACCGATTTACGGCAGGTCGCAAAATCGCTCAAGATTTATTTAGGCCACATATACATTGACTATATCACTTTATTTCACGGGACTGGTCTTGTGATTAAAGTTTTTCTCTTTAATTATTTTTGTTGGAGACACCAATAACAACGTCGTAGGTAGCAATGGACCCCATACATATGACGCCATAATGCAATAGACACGTCTTATTATATATGTTATAATAAGATATTGAAATATATAAGTGGAAGAAAAATGATATCGTCTCAGTGGTGATACCACTTTATCGTCACAGTGGCGATATCAATTTTTGGAACTACTTTTTCCCCAGTTAGGAAATATATCTGCCCTTATATATATTATTCAAACCCGTATTTCCATATGGAGACCTATATCGTTTTATTTTTTATTTTTCTTATTCTTTCTTTCTTTCTTTCTTTCTTTCTTTCTTCCTTTCCCTCTCTTCCTCTCTCTCCATCCACATGAGGCTGTACAGATCTTAAAATGTGTCTAATGTAAACCCTCCAGTTTACACGTATGTAATCATTGAGGTGCCATCAAGAAATGCTTATATACGAACTCCAAACGGTAAAAGGCAGACTTCTAGTACAACCTTTTTTATATACCGCTCCGGTGGCCTAAGTGGTTAGAGCGTCCGCCTCGGATGCGGGAGGTCGTGGGTTCGAACCCCGGTTGAGTCATACCAAAGACTTATTAAAAAAAAGTGGTACTAGCAGCTGCCTTGCTAGGCGCTCAGCATTGAGAGGTTAGTGTTAGAACTAGTCGGCCTGGTTTCAGGATAATGTGACATCACTCTAAGACATCACTCTAAGCTGCCACTCTGCAGACATCTTGGCGATATGACTGACAAATTGTTACAGCTACGTTAAAAATCCAAATCACACGCACACACACACATACACTACATTTTTATAATTACCTATGTACATCAATGTTGGCAACTGTCAGTGACTATACTTACATACCTGTTGCTATGTGTCACCCATACGATATTGTATACTTGATGAACGGTAAACGTTTTTAAGATAAAATTCTCCTGATAAAATGTAGTAATAATTTTGAAGCAGGGGTTTTAACACTCACTACAGTCGTGTTTAAAAACAGTGGATATATTGGGCGTTGATTAATATCGACTGTAAACCGAAAATAGGTGACAAATCGAAAATGTGATAAATCGTTTGCTATCCAACTAGAATTTAATCTCGCAAAGGCCACACAAAAATTCACCTTTGAATGTAAAAAGAACAAAAATCTTTACAAATAAAGTCACAATCATTAAAATCTGTTCTATAAAGATGGTACGCTCTGTTTTCTGACTCGACCTTTCTGTGATGTTTTTACATTAGGTCTACCACGCTCCTACAGTTTCAGTCGGCGCATGAAATGTAACGAAAATAAAAATGGCTGTTCATTTTCGTACGAACACATTCATTTTGTTTGCCAAAATACACATTTTGATTCATGATATTTAAACGCTAAATGTGTAAAACATCACTGTCCCAAAATTATTATAAAATTTCGAACTTCTTCTATGGATGTAGCAATGCTCCTGTTAATCACATTGGCACAGAATGGAGAAACATTCATGCAAATTGACTGCAATTTACTTTGCCACTCATGACAATGCAATGTGTCCATTTCACTCGTGAAATATTTTGGAGATGCGCATTTGGTTATAGCGCCCCGTTTAAGGAATGCTTAGATTTGTGTGATTACTTGTTTGATTATTGAAATTCTGTGCAATGGAAATATTCCTTAGCCCGAAATAATTAGCCAATTGCTAGGAGCAAACGTCACAGAGAGAAAGTGTTAGTGAGTTTCCATGATGCCATGGTCAATTAGTAGTGAATTCAGACCCAAACCGCATGACTGTTCCTGGTGTTGTGACTGCAGTGGCAGTATTTACGGTAGGAAATCGGTAAATAACACAATGGAATAAGGAAGAAGGGACTCGGCAGATACCGTTTATGTCGCCATGGTGGCAAATGTGATGCAGTTGTACTGGCGTAATGTGCCTTGAAACCATAGACTGACTGGCCTAAGGTGGCGTAGTTAAAATAGTTCCCTGTGTTAGGGGATAGTTGCAGTGTTTCTACGGCGTGAACTGCTGACGGTACGGAAAGTGGATGAAGAGAAACTATGCAGATGAGCGGTTGATAGATATTTGACAAGTTGGTAGATCTGTGGTCTTGCATTGATTAGAGTAAAATTCATGTATAAAATGGACACGTCGGGCTTTCTAATTTACAACTGAAGTTGTATAGAAGTCTTTGGAAATTTGGGGTAAACTTATGACTTCTAGCGGGAATTGCGCCAGGGTTTGACACCGCTCAGTCAAGCAAAGACCCCTTGTAACAATATTTATGTATATCTGCTAAAAAAAAAAAAACCCACCTAGATATACTCCTATATACAGCTGCATTTATTTTACAAAAAGTGGACATCCTTAAGGTCAGTAAATAAAAATAAAACTATTCGTCCAATGCGTGACCGTTATTTTAACACATTGGCAAGGGGGCTTCCAAATTAAGCAGACGGGCCTGTATATGTAAGTTTATATTTAGAAGAGAATTCTATAGCGGGTATGAACAAGAACGTGATCTTGGATCGTGAAGTAGCTGAATGGCGCGTTACGGGCAGTTAATTCGATATTCAGAATCGGGTTAGAAAGTGTCAAAAATTTGCTGGAACACTTTTATGGATATATTATTCTTTACAAGACAATCTCCTTCTTTTACTTATATAAACATTCCTTTTTCTTATATAAACATTCCTTTCACATACACATATACAGTCATACATTAATTATTTTTGCTTGTATACTATTATATTCCTGTAGGCTCGTGCTTTTAGCAATAAAAAATGAAATTGGAATACACATAACAGGAAATGCCAATTTGTGAGCATGTGCTCAAAATTAATAATGAACCAACAACTTTTAGCT
>JAECUM010091074.1:0-22864 GCA_016617855.1 Megalonaias nervosa
ATATATATATATAAACAATGTATACAAACAAAACGATGCAATGGCAAATTAACATTGGGATTAAACGTTTGAAAAAAAAATCGGCACTTTAAAAGACACTTCAACAGAAATTGGAAAGAAAAATTGTAGCAACACGTACAAATACACTTAAATATGAATATTCATATTAAATGTTTTTATAAAAATTATCGATTATCGATGTTCTGCTTATCTACATTATTGACCAAGAAAAAAATTCTCTTACCTGTTATCGACTCGGAAAGAACATAGCAGCGATTACTTTTATCTCAAGCAGTAATGCACATTTATGTTAAAAATAACGCAACAGTGCTACACGGAGAAAGGTAGTGTTTTACCTAAGTACGGTAGTGACAAACATGACGGTCAATTCGCTATTAGTATACACAGTAGACATTTTACGGTAAGGAGAAAAAAGTAGAACTTGTCTGTGCGCATTATCGTATATGACGATAAAGGTACGTAGATAATGTACCCAATAATATCTAACTAGGACTGAAGAAGTACGATAACTGGAGAAAACTGAAATCAAGCCATGTCACGCACAGCCAGTTTTCAGTATCCAAGAAGGTATATGAGGACACATACATACATACATACATACATACATACATACATACATACATACATGCATGGATGATAATGTTAACATACATGATCACCATTCTTCATTTCAACCTTTCATAAATTGAAATCCCTAATCAGAAAGATACTGACATAGGGCTTAATAGGAACAAAGATCAAAAATCAGTTTATGGGGTCATATTTCGTAAATTATCCTTGTACCGTAGTAGCTCTGTCCTCGTACCAACCATTCAATCATCCTCAGCAATTATTAGGACGTAGTCCGGTCTAAATATTTTTATTTCTCAATAGGCACTATATAATTGCCTAATATGGGCCTGTAAGCTTTACTTTTGCCAAACGTTTTCGATATTTTTATTTGCAAGAATTTCATTTAAGTGACTAAACAATCATGCACTAGAGCGACCTATTTGGTTAGTAATAGAACATCCCCTGGAAGTTACCCAATGTCGCCTTTTTCGCCAGAGGAATATCTGTGCCGAGGATATGGCTCTGAGGTTTCGCCATATGCAAAAAGTACATTCAGATGGAATTGACATACATTATATTTTCATGCCCAGTTCAATAGTTGTTGTTGTTGTTGTATGCATTCACAGGTAGTTAAGTTTTCTAATCAATATTACATGTACAGTCGAGAATCCAAATTTGTATACTCAGCTTTATCCCGTATTTTGTTTTAGGTATTTTGAATGTCACCTTTATATTTTATTTTATTCACATTTTACAAAATTTTGTTTAACATTCTTGCGTTTTATATTTTATATTGTTGTACTTGATTGTTATATTTATTTAGAAGGGTCCATGTTCTTAAATATTTGTGCAGTACAGTTCTATTTATTTTGAACTTTACCTTTAGTTAGCTCCATATAGCAACTATTATGCTGATGTGGTGTAAAACGCTACATACATACATACATACATACATACATACACGCACGCACGCACATACACACACACATACATACTTACATACCGCTCGGTTGGCCTAAGTGGTTAGAGCGTCCGCCTCGAATACCGGAGGTTGCGAATTTGAACCCTGACCGAGTCATACCAAAGACTTATAACAATGTTACTAACGGCTGCCTCGCTTGGCGCTCAGCATTAATAGGTTGGTGTTAGGACTGGTCGGCCTGGTGTCAGTATAATGTGACTGGGTGGGACATGATGCTAAATGTCTGCGGCATGATGCCCCAGTGCTAGACATCACTATAAACTGCCACACTGGAGACATCGTAGCGATATGACTGAAAAATTGTTAAAGTTTTGTTAAAAATTTAAACCACATACCTACATACATACATACATACATACATACATACATACATGATCATCAATCCTTTAACCCAAGAGGTCGTTGGTGCACCACAATTGACTTTGCAACCAATTTTCTCCATCTTTCCCTGTTCTCTACTGCCCTTTGGGAATCTCCAAATCCCATGCCTGTCCACTCCTTAATGTTTTCTTCCCAACTCTTTTTCTGTCTGCCTCTTCTTCTGCACCCTCGCACTGTGCTTTGCAAGATTGTTTTTGCCAGTCCAGATGATCTTGAGACATGACCGTACCACTTCAGTCTGCGCTTTATTACAGTGGTCAGGAGGTCTTCATAGGATCCGATGACTCGTTGGATCCTGTTTTGCACTTCTTCATTGGTTACATGGTCAATATATGAGATGCACATACATACATACATACATACATACATACATACATACATACATACATACTAGCTTTCTTCAGCACCCATACTGAGTAACTAATGGTTGTAATGAACGTCGTCATGCTAAATGAATTATGTATCTACGACGCAGGCGATATTTATGCATTTTAGAGAATTTGCAGTTCGTTCACTCTTAGCACAGACATTCATATTTGAATTAATGCTAAGCGTAAAAGACATCAGAAATATTCAAATTAGTTGCTTTATGGATGAAAATAGAGTTACAATTTGAATAGAGGCACTTTCATCCGAGTGATCTCTTAGTTCTTTTCTAAAGTAACAATGTTATTATTGTTATACAACTGATCTAGTAGAATGTACAATAGCTGCTGTCCTCGTTACATCCTGGCAACTTTTCGGGTGCCCGGCTTAAGTTGTAGATTTATCTCCCATTAGCTAGTCGCTTAGCGGAGAAAGTAACAGACAGCAGAGAACCAGAATATGGGGCGCGGTGCATCGTGGGGAAATAAGAGACACACTATTTTCACTAAGATCGAAGATTCTAGATCTCAGCGCATTCACAATTTCGAGGTCAATCCAGCGGTTCATACATCTAATGTTTGCAAACAGAGCAATTCGGACCACCATGGCTATTTATGAATCAAAGATCGACCGAGAAGTTGCGACTATTTTTGTCATTTATAACAACTCGGTTAATCCTACAGTAAAAATAGACGTGGTAGTCCGAATAGACTGGGGTTTCTTGATTTCGGAGTAATTTCCGGCAAACAAAATGAATAATTGTTTTCTGTAAATTTGATGCGCCTTAATACATCTGCTGCATATTTTTGTCTAGCAGAAATAGCCGAGGTAGTCCTAAATTGTTCTCTGCTATCTCTCGAGCACGGATAGCGTGACGCATATATCAGCGAACCTGGCAAACAAGAAAAATCTTCAGGGATGTAACTGGTAGATTGTAAATGAGAGCACAAGAACACTGACCACGAAAATGAATATCGTAACAGAAAATCAAGATATAAGTTGTAATGAATCATACTAGATTGTAGGCACCGTCTCTGGTAAATGAAATCAAATAAAATGAGTAATATATTATAAAGTATAAAAAGACAGACAGTACACTGGCATTAATAGAGTAATCATCATACAAAATATAAAACAAAAAACTATTAAAAACTCGACATTCAATAATACCTTTATACCTTATTTATACAATAAACCAGAACGGCTTTATTAGGTATTTTAGTCAATAAATATCTATCAATATATATACCTCAAAAATTTAAAAAGTTGGAAAGCATATGTACTCTTAGATCCATTTAACAATCTTAACTCTTCCTTTATTCATCATTAATTGTCGCCGACTTACAAAAAGGCCTAAGGACACCATCTCTCCCAGTCCCCCTCCCCCACTCCTTTAAATTGCAGAAACCCATATAACAGTCTAGAACGTTGACTGGTATCTTCTTTTAACTCATGAAGAAGAGCGTAAATCAACATTTGTGTTAGCTTGGTTTCGTTCCATTAACTAGATTGGAATATAACTAGGATGAGTAGGACGGGGAGGGGAGGTAGATAATATTATATTTATTGCTAAATAAGCTCACCATCTTAGTAATTTACCACCTCGTCCTGTTTAGAGATAAATATCATAAAGATACGGGTTGAATGAGGACAAGTATCAAATCAGCTCTTTGGGGATGGGGTAAAAGTTCGGTTGTTAACCTTGTACTATATCACCGTCCTGGTGTCTTTCATTCAACATTATCCACTGCAGTGTTATAACTTAAAGCCAGGTCGATACAGATCTATTTCTCCGTAGATTCTTGTTAACTTGCTTATATTGGGTGGACACAGCTCAATTTCCCTATAGGTTGTAGGTAAATAGTTAATGCTGTATGGATACATCTCCATTTCTCTTTATGTTCAAAATAACTGGCTAATACCCGGGGGGGGGGGGAAGGGGGGGGGGATTCAGTTCTTTTTCTGCATAGGTTCAAGCTTACACGTCAATACTGGACAGGTACATTTTTGTTTCTGAATCAGTTCAAGGTAATTTGCTAATATCAGCGGTAAATGTTAACATTAGCGCCACCTGTTCCATTAGGACCTCAGTATCATAATTTATGGAATATGTACACGTAGATATTATGTAAAAGAAAAATTAATAAATTGTTGATAGTTCACAGCCCATCCATATCTTACAATTGAACTACACATTCTTTAATGGATACGCCATCAAAATAAATGCAAAGTCCAAAGTACAGTACTGGATCAAAAGTGACATGGCTCTTAAGTTGACGTCATAAATAGAAAACTAACGTAATTGATATTTTAATGAATTATCTGACAGAACTAAATATAAATGGTTCTTACATCTGTTTTGGATGAATATGAATCCACATAAACTGCTCAAGCTAGTGCAGTAGTAAAATATCGAACACACTAATAATAATTACTATGAAAATGAGTGGATGCAAAATAAATGGAAATTGTAGGAGTTTGAAAATAATCTAATTACAGAAATAGTAAAAACAGGCAAAGCATTGGAAATAATATGCATTTATTAAAAAGATAGAAAACAGAAGATAATCTACATATTCTTATTCACGAAAGAAATGAACGACCTCAGATGTGTATGTTTGTTCGTTGTTTACGCTATAGCGGACATGTATTTTAGTCGGTATGTACAAACTAAGTAAATATGAGACGTAAAATCATAGATATTCAAGATTGAAAAGAAAAACAAGTAAAGAATAATGAGAAACTTGATAACGTAGCAAAGCAAATTACAAACAACCGAAAACAAGAGAGTAAATGTGTCATTATTTATGAGTTAGTTGGTGTATGTAAATTCTGAAAAGCAAATAATAAACCTCGGATTATTAAAACATTTGATAAGCAGTGCACCATATCCTTGTTCTGTAACTCAGTTTAATACTCCAGCAAAGCAAACCTTTAACAAAAAGTATTTAAAAAGATTTAAATCCACAAAACGGAAAAGATTAGTTTACATGCAAGTTGCCAATTATTTGCAATATATACACATTGTTATTTGATAGTGTTAACTTTGCTAACATATGCAAAACACAGTTTGAGGCGAGCTTTTGGCAGAATCGATTAAACTGGGCAGAATGGGTGGTAACAGTTGTATACGGTATATTTTATTGACAGTTTTTTTTTATCAAAGTGTAGCAGAGTTAGTAAAATCGATATACAGATGTCATGTATACTTTTAAATACGAAAACCTTTGTCTGAATACTCAGTAACATTATCTGATTAACAAGATTTTAATGCAACAAACACCATGGATCTGAAAAAGTTATAATATGTAATAACTGTAAATTACACCAAATCATGACTGGATATAAATTAATGAAAAAGATAAATATTTGACTGATAAAGGACCCCAAAAATAAAACGGCAAATCAGAAAGTTTGGAGAGCGTTCAATTGCTGATTTGGTGAAGGCTTACGAATGTCACTGCTGCATCAATGGAACAGGTTTTGCAGAATACGGGAGGAAACCGTCGACTGATGAAATTAAGTTCGTGGTAGCAAGTGATACTTACATATGATGGACTTAAGTTTGTTAATTGATGCTGGACGAACAAAGTTATGACGCCGATGAAAACGTGATGATAAGGTTTCAGCAATGTATTTTAGATCAAAAATGTTAGACTGAAATATGCTGTCAGTTGTGATGATATATTTGTATTACCGAGTGATACGATAACAAAAACGGGGGATACTGCTAGCTACAGCATCTTGAAAAAGTCATAAAATAGCTTTAAACTATGACCAAAGACTGATATAAATAACCGACATGGTAAAGAATATGATTCTAGCATCTGTTAATAAGTCAACAACAATTCGTCTAAAGATTGACAACGCAATAGAAGATAACCTAAGCACTATAGACCAGACAAACTAACATAGTGATAGCTTTGTAATGGCAACTGCACATGACTTAAAAGACGGAGATCACGAAACAAACAAGCATTCGTTTATAATCATCATGATGTTTGCGGGAACTTGTTTAATTTACCGTTTGAAATATGTTATTCATTCTTAATCCTTTTTGTTTTCAAGTCAAATCAAAACTGTAAAGAAACGCAAAGTAGATTTCTGTGGAAACATTCTCTAACCTGGACACAACCCATTGTTTGGTGGTTTGTAATAAGCACGGTTGCTTGAATATCAAACAGGACTTCTACCTGTAAGTTCTTATAGCTTCATTGCATGTGCTGTGATTGAGGAACAAGGATTCCGGACAATATTCCTTCACCTGAATGCAGCTTTTGGACTGACTATATATTGCATTATTTTCAGAAACTCAGACATACCGTATGCGCTTGGACGTGCTTTCAAATGTTTTACCTGGATATGCTCGTTGGAAAGGCAGTTTGGTAACCTAAGAAAAATCTCTTTCTTTTTTTTTTTTTTTAATAATTAAGGGACAAAATCTGTTGATTGATCGAGAAACCTGTTTTATTCATTATTAACTGGTTTGATCCATTTATCCCTTATAACTGGATTTATTTCGATTTTTTCACGTGACTATAGTACTTTTTACACGAATTGTCATTCCAGCCAGATATTTAAGAACCAGTAGATAAAACCTTCGAAGGTAAAATCTCGGTAATTAATTTTTGAAAACAAATTTTAATGCGATTGTAGGTTAAAATGAATTATGATAACAAACTGCTAACAAATGGCATTTTACTGTCGATTTTTCTCTGAGAAAAACTTAATCACTCATTATAGAGATCTAATTAGTTTCATTTAACAATTAATTAGCATTGTAGAATGAGGCCTCACAGTCTTCCAATTAGATTAAAGATAAAACGCCATCCAAACATCACGTGCAAACTGTATATGGATATTGCTTACACTCAGTCTGAAACATTAGCATTCAATCAATTCTATCAGCTGTTGACGATCTAACATTCCATGAAATATTGATCTCATCTGCTGTACTTGATCAAGTTGATTTGAATTCGTACACATCTTGAACTTTCTCTGTTTACTGACCATGTTCGTCTTTAATTCTTTTCTTTACTATGGTCTGGGTATGTTTAAATACTGTCTGAGTTTGGACACTAATAGTACTTGGGACCTTTGTAACATAGAATGCGTTGGTCATAATAGCGGCTAATGAGCTGATTTGTATGTTGGTAACTCTTGGTAGCCCGAAGTAAATTAATTCCATCCGAATCGAGAATCAGAAATTAATACACGCGAAGTTGTGATTTGTTGGAAGATTTCTGGGCTGGATCAGGTCAAATGTTGACCCGGGGGGGGGGGGCAAAATTTAAAAAGGGCCCCGACTTTCTTCCAATGAGCACCAAAAGCAAAGTCGATGTGTCTGTTTACTCCATGTGCATAATACCCAATAAATATGCGCAAGAATAAAACGGCGGTCAAACTTCATATGACAAGTGACAGTACGTTTGTGTGTGTGTGTGTGTGTGTGTGTGTGTGTACTTTTTTATGATCTGGCCCTGAGTTTTGGACCTCGATTCAATACTCGAGTGGCAGATTTTAATAAAACTCTTATTTAAAGCCTTGTATATGTAAGGTATTAACTTGGAGAAGCAGAACACGAATTCTTTTCCGCAATGTTTGAAACGCAGGAGTCTGACGTTTTATCAATAAAGTACGATGAAATCTCTGACAACACGAAATACCTTATCGGTACTAAAATTAACTATTAATTTATAGCACTGATAAGGCGATTTCATGTTGTCAGAGATTTCGTCGTACTTTATTGATAAAACGTCAGACTCCTGTGGTTTGAAACGCCAGGAAGATGAGAGTATTACGGGTCCACTGGTGACAATATGGTTAGAATTTATAAATTGATCAATGAAATGCAAGTTTTGAGCATTTTGAAATATCCTAGATGCTTAAATCCTAGACACTAGATAAAATTGAGGTGGTGGTGGTGGTGGAGGCGTGAGGGAGTGCGAATAATATATATATATATATATATATATATATATATATATATATATATATATATATATATATATATATATATAGTTGGCTGGCTGGCTATTGCTGGGAGTTGAGGCTGGATATATAAGAAATCGAGTACTTGTGGTTTTTTGCAATACTGTACAAAGCACGTCGATTTAAATCATTTTCGTACCACAAAAGCTATTTAAACATAACTATAAAAGTAGCTCCAAATAAATTTCAATGTTTCCTCTCAAAGTTACAAGTAGAAAGGAAAAGGATTAGAAGAAAAGAACGAGATCAGTAGAAGATCGTACTCACCGTTGTTGACATTTTGTTCGGTCTCGTAACGTGGTTTTGTTTTACGTCATCAACTAACGTGTACACAAACTGGCATATAATCATGCAAATTTTGGTCACCGGAATAATGTGTGTTATTCGTTCGGGATCTGCCGATCACTGCCGAGCGGGATTTCAATATGAAGACGATAGAATCGTTAATCTGCGTACGAAGATTTCAATGAACTCGTATTTCATTATGAGAACCTCTACGTACTTGATATTACCCCAGAATTGTCTTTTAAGTAGTATTTAATCAGTTGATAAACATAAATTTCCAAACATATTTGTAAGAAAATTCACCCTCAGCTGCACTATTTTGCCTTTAAATATTCAAGGGCGATAAATCATCATACTCTTTGTTCCTTTTCTTTCCGTTTTTACCTGCACCAATAATAGACGCCAATTTTTATAAATGGAACCATGTACACTATTTTTATTTACAGGAAAAGGTGCTTGTATCACCCAATCTATTCATGGACGACATGATATTCCTTCATATTTACTTACGGAAGAGGTGCTCCGAATATCGAATCCATTCAATAACGACACATGATATTCCTTCATCTTTTTCTTACGGAAAGAGGTGCCCCGAATATCGAATCCATCCAATAACCACATGATATTCCTTCATCTTTTACTTACAGGAAGAGGTGCCCCGAATGTCGAATCCATCCAATAACCACATGATATTCCTTCATCTTTTACTTACAGGAAGAGGTGCCCCGAATATCGAATCCATCCAATAACCACATGATATTCCTTCATCTTTTACTTACAGGAAGAGGTGCTCCGAATATCGAATCCATCCAATAACCACATGATATTCCTTCATCTTTTACTTACAGGAAGAGGTGCCCCGAATATCGAATCCATCCAATAACCACATGATATTCCTTCATCTTTTACTTACAGGAAGAGGTGCCCCGAATATCGAATCCATCCAATAACCACATGATATTCCTTCATCTTTTACTTACAGGAAGAGGTGCTCCGAATGTCGAATCCATCCAATAACCACATGATATTCCTTCATCTTTTACTTACAGGAAGAGGTGCCCCGAATATCGAATCCATCCAATAACCACATGATATTCCTTCATCTCTTACTTACAGGAAGAGGTTCTTGGATCACACCGTCCATTCACTGTCGACACGATATTCCTTCATATTCTGCCGCCCGTTTGCTATTTCGGTGATGATGACACCTTGGTTCTTGCTCCATCAAATCTGTACATGGATGACAAGTCAAATGAGGGCATTATTGAGTTATTTCATAACGAGAAGTAATGGATCTTTGTTTAAATATCAATTCCAACTAATGTAAAGAAATTGTAAAAACATTGATAGTTGCCTTTATAAAATTTAAAAAGGAAATCTATTTCAGAACTGTTCTTTGGACAAAATATAATACAGTCTGATGCTGTTTTGAAATGGATGTTTTGAGGTATATGTGGTTGTATGTAGTTGCTGTTGTTTTATGTTTGCAATTGTTTGGTTTCAACGAAAGAAAGAAAGAAAGAAAAAAAGAACGAAAGAAAAGAAAGATTGAAAGAAAGAAAGTAAGAAAGAAAGAAAAGATAGTATCTGCCTAAAATCTGCATTGTTGGGACACTATTTTTACTATCTATAATTTTTAAATATCTATGCAGTCTATCAATTTGTTTTCAATGCACAAGTTCAAGTTTATGAACGTTCAAGTCAAGAAAAGGGACCTCCTTCGATCAGAAAATTACTTGATCGTCTTGATAGACCAATGGTCCAGTTGTCATAGTGAAGTAATGCAAAACTGAGTGAAACAATATACCATTTAAAGTATGTAAACAATATACCATTTAAAGTATGTAAACAATATACCATTTAAAGTATGTAGAGCCTTCAAGACAATGAGATGTGTGGAGCAACTCTTATTGTTGCATTTTTTGCGCGACCCATTCCAAACTTAATTCGGTATTATTTTTGTTACAAATCAATCTATGTCCCACGCAGGGGAAATTGCAAGAATGTATGCAGAGATGTAATAATGTACAGGTGTCTGTTCTCGTTCAGCTGGCGCAAAATTGGAAGTACTTGGAAACCAGTAATGAGCCAAGAAACCTTTTGATCTTTTTAAAATAAAGGCATGCTCTCTCTCTCTCTCTCTCTCTCTCTCTCTCCCTCTCTCTCTCTCTCTATATATATATATATATATATATATATATATATATATATATATAGAGAGAGAGAGAGAGAGAGAGAGAGAGAGAGAGAGAGATTTAATATAGGCTCGCAAAAAGCTGGACATTATTCAACTCGTTTCATAAATTCAGTATTAAATCATTACCCATTTGAAATCATCTATATATGTCATTATCAATGACGTGTTATTCTCATATTGATGAACATTGACATAGGTAATAATAATTTATATATTATTATTTAGTTTGTATTCAAGCTATATATGCCACGTTTGTTGCTTGTATATTGTCTCTACACTTCGTAGTTATTTACATAAAAATTTCAGATTGCTTTTGTCACTGTAAGATTTTGAATAAATCGATAGGTTTATATATTTATATCATTCGTATCAAGGTAACTTGTATAACTATCATTTGTGCTGGATAGAAAAGTATATACTACTTTGTTGTGTTTGTATTTCTTGGCTTACATATTATTTTGAAGCTTATATTTTCAGATAAATTTCAATCACTGTGGTACGTATCTGTTTGAAGCCAACCAAACAGATCAGTTTACTCCACGAACCTCCGAAACTAATTCCAGAAACATTTCCAAATTATTGGTGAAAAAAAAACAAAAAACTTTCTGGAGCAACTTTTACCTCTCTTTTCCTCTGTAAAAAGAATCCCCTACCACTATCAACAGCGTTTATTATAAAATGTTTCTTTTGATCATTTATGCTGAAGAGGAGTCGCTTGCTCACAATTTAATACTCATAAACAAACATATTTAAATTTTACTAATATCTGGCGCTCAGTTATTATTATTCAACCTGTTCAGAGTTTACAAATGAAGTCAATTTGTTCATCATTTGCTGTGCTTTTAATTGGTTGGAAATTACCATACCACACCATATATATATATGTGCGTTTGTTATAGCACGACTAGTGGTATTAGTAGCAATGGTGGTGGTGGTGATAGATAGTGCTTGTTTTGGAGCAGGTGACGATTCAATACTTCTTAATAGACCTTCACTTTCATGTATCCATATATCCCATGTTGTGAGTGAAGGAGTTAAGGCAAAACTTTTGGAAAAATAAACAGACATGGTTGTAGGTATCAAAAGAATTTAGTAGATTAGTACATTTTTCTTTATAAAAAAAAATTGACCGTTCCGGTGGCCTAAGTGGTTAGAGCGTCCGCATCGGATGTGGGAATTTCCGGGTTCGAACCACGGCCGAGTCATACTAAAGACATAAAGACAGTGCCGAATTAAACCTTGTGGAGGCCCCTATCCAGTCGAAATCTCTGGGGCCCCCCTCGCAAATTATCTCCTAATACGTCAAGATCAAATCAATTCAATATTATTTTGATCCGTTGTCGCGGGCCCCCTAAAAGGCGTGGGGCCCATAGGCCGGTGCCTACTCTGCCTATTCGGTAATCCGGCACTGCATAAAGATATATAAAAATGGTGCTGACAGCTGCCTCTTTTGGCGCTCAGCATTGAGAGATTAGTGTTGGCCTGGATAATGAGACTGGGTGGGACATCATGCTGCATGTCTGCGGCATGATGCCCCATTGCTAGACATCACTATAAGCTGCCTCACTGCAGAGATCGTAGAGATATGACTAAAATTTAAGCTATGTTAAACATCCACACACACACACACACACACACACACACTTAAGAAAATTATTTATTTTACTTGTTGTTTCGAGGATTGTATAAATGTATTGTCCACATTATTCACATATCCTTCTTCCTCATGTATGTGTGTTATTGTTGTGGAGGGTTTTGGAGGAGATCTTGAGACCTTGGGCTGTAAATGCAGCATCGAACCACAGAATCAATGTTGGGAATCTGACAAAATTGCATAAAGGGCCAACAGTTTTTTTCAACCGAGCTATGATAATGTATAAATGTCTCGTTAGTAAAGAACCAATACAAAAGCAGAATAAATGGAACATTATTCATATCTTTTGAATCACTACCATACAATGAGCGTTTGCCCCTCAATTAAATACCAAATCAGCAAGAACAATTGTGTGCTCGTTTCCTAAATCATGGCGATCTTGCTGCTATTTATCATGGTGGATGGCATACATTCTGCTTCGTGAAAGTTAGTCGACACAAATGTTTTCATCATATTTTTTTTTTTATTGCAATAGCAAATGATGGAAGATACTACATAGTTAACGATCATTCTTATTTTTCCTGAAAATATACGTATTCTGCCATTAGCTGTAAGGTGGAGTCCATATTTGAGATGTATTATATTTAAACACATATATGCCAATCTTTACGTCCATGTGTGAAATGTATTATATTTTATACACGTATATGCCATTCTTTGCGCCCATATGTGAGATTAATTATATTTTATACACATATATACTAATCGTTGCACCCATATGTGAGATTCATTATATTTTATACACATATATACCAATCTTTGCGTCCATATGTGAGATTTATTATATTTTATACACATATATACCAATCTTTGCGTCCATATGCGAGATTTATTCTATTTTATGCACATATACGGCAATATTTGTGCTGATTCTTTGGTTCAGCATCTGCTTCTAGATATACAATTACATATGAAAATTGCACGGGGACAATTTGCGAATTACTAATTTGAAAATCAACGTTAATTCTTAATTACTGGTTAGTGAGTTTTCTTATTTAATTATCGATGTTCTTCACAAAAAGACGGCGTATGGATTTAAAGAAACGATAGCTATCACAATAACTTCTCCAGAAAAGAGGCTTCAAACAGTGGCATTGGTGTTCTACATTGTGAGGTATAAAAAAATTATATTTCTTATACTAGGTCGTAAAGTAAAGCTATGTTTTGAGTTGTTAATTATGTTTTGGAAAAACACATTTTTATAAAATTATTACATTAATGAACTTCAAAGAACTCTGCAACTATTAGTGTAAAGAATGTCGACATTACCTCGGTCATATGAGATCCGCAAAATACCATTCCTGCAGCAAGACCGACAACAAATGGAAAATTTAAACAAGTCAAGTACCTTATATAATAGCATTACAACAAAAGTATTATCATAGGTGCAGATTTGTAAATGATAGGCTTATAAGTGAATATAACGTACTCAACTTTACGAGGATGCCTTTTTTGTTTACATGTTTGTCGCCTATGAGGAAAGATTCCTACTCTAATAAAATAAAGGTTTGCTTGTCTCTATACCCTTCATTTCAGTGATGGAATGCAAAGCTACAGCAAATCCCCCTGAGAGACCCGGTATGACAGTGTGATGTGTAATTGCTTCATATGCAGATACAAGCTAAGAAGTTGCTGCTACCTTAATCGGTTGCATGTTTAGCGTTTAAGTTTCTGCTCGAGTTAATCGATACATTCAGTTGATCGCTGTTTTATTGATTACAAGCAGCAAGACAGCTGTAATAATGTTCTAATATTTGATGTATTACACGTATGTAGTACGTGCCAATTATCTAAATGTCAATAAAAATTAAAAAAAAAATAAAAACAAAAACTATCCCAAAGAAAGAATTGTCAACATATCAAGATGAAAAGCTCATAAACTTAATGCTAGTTTATAGGCAGACATTGAAAAGAAAGATTGCATCGTACAGGTTGTTAAATTAGCAAAGAAACTGAAGTTTAGTCTAACTTTGTCACTTAGTTTGTTACCTATGAGGTTTTGTATTTAAATTGTATTGTAACGATGAGATTCTGGACAAACATGCTCACTTTTTCAGTACAGTGAATGTAATTTTAGATAGTTCTTGAAGAAGATTCCCAAATAACACAAAAGGCTAATGTAACAATTGGACAAGTGCATATTGTATACCTATTGTCTTAATTTATAAACTATTACTGCCTTGTTGATACATCTTTTTGGCTATAAATGTGAAGCAAATACAGATGTGTTATCAAGATAGGCAATGTATGAAATGTATTATAAAATATTCAATGGCGACTGAAGCAACTGTACTAGTAGTAGATATTCATTGCAGATAACATCGCGCAACTATTGAAAATACAATGGTTTACAGAGACGTCTAGTTTATATCCTTTTTAATATAATTGGACAAACTCTGTTATAAAGAACATCGAATTTAATTTACTTTTTCAAGCATGATACCATCAATATCAGTTTACATTTATTGGTGAAAAATATGATGTTAAATTTTATCGTAGCTTATATTTAGGTTTAACTTTTCATTTTGCTTTCTCTAATCTCACTTACTTGAAGTAAGAACCAGATCTTAATTATGGTGCTTTAGTAAATTGAGCTCCATTAATGTTAGCACCAGTAGAAAAGAACGAATTTCCATGATCTCTGTAACAACTTGATTTGTCAGCTTTGTTATTTATTTTGTTTTGTTTCTGTTTCTTTCTTTTCTGAATTAAGGGCTCAGGTCTTAAATAATAGCTCATGTCAAGGTACGAAATATATATGTATGTAAGTTATCAATATCGGCTACGTCTAATGATGACATTGCTCCGTCGATTCTTTTGTTAATACAAAATAATCATATGGGTTAAAAAAAAGACGAATACACCCTAAAACCGACAGAAAGATTAAGCGGCTCCTTCTTACTCGCAGCAAGTAATCTTGTTTAAAGATAATAATCAGTTTGATAGCAGTACATTTTCCTTTCTTTTATAACGTTCAGGAAGAAGACGTTTCAAACCTGAACTTCAATTAATTTCATCACCATGCTTTGAATCATTTTTGACAAGGGCGAAAAGGAGAAACATTAGATCCGAGGTTAATAGTGGTTTAATACATGTTGCTACACTAAAAGCTACTAGACGCGTAAGCGCGAGTACATCTTGTATTATTTGTTTTAAAAATGAGTACTGCCAGACTGAGTAGACGTGCCTGAGCAGGCCTTGTTTTATTTTCTACAATTTATATTATCGTCTTGTGCAGGGGCAAATAAATGGTCAAAAGGAACAACACTTGTTTAAAAGAAATGAGGACACCCGATCACACTTGATACACGTGCAGAAATTATTATCACCATCTAGTGTAGGATTACGAGGATGTATGAAAGAAGCAATTCATATTTCAATGAAACAACAAACATAATGAACACTACTTGTGCATTTCAAAAACACAATCAACACAATCGAGTCCACACACACACACACACACACACACACACACACACACACACACACACACACACCTTATATATATATATATATATATATATATATATATATATATATATATATATATATATATATATATATATATTTTGTATCGACATTAAATAGTGACACAAAAAAGATATACTGTAATGGATTTCAGAGCAGCGACATCAATATTTGTGAGCTTGAACATCAAATAAGCAACTTTGTAATCAAGAGACAAAATGCATTTGTTTTAAAGTTTGGTTATACTTGTGGTCAGGCTTATTATATTACGAAGTTGAATACAAGAAATTAGAAATGTTGACCTGTCGGTTTCAAGCATTATAAAGGATATTCTGCAATTTTTAAGAAATACGATAGTAACTTAGAGCATCACCAATTCAGAAAGTGACATTGTTAAAACAGTTATGTACGATGAAAGAATAAATTACGTACTTGATTTAGTTGAGTTTCAATAATATACAAATTTACATTCGGCTAACGTTGTAGTACAAATTCAAAGATAAAACGATTCAGAAAAATCAGAATTAGATTTCATGAAAAATAAAGTTTGATTAAAAACAGTACATGGGGCTCAGTGTCTCAATATATGTGGTTGAATCAACCA
The DNA here is from genome assembly GCA_016617855.1 of Megalonaias nervosa. Classification (NCBI taxonomy): domain Eukaryota; kingdom Metazoa; phylum Mollusca; class Bivalvia; order Unionida; family Unionidae; genus Megalonaias; species Megalonaias nervosa. The sequence continues at coordinate 16,502 of JAECUM010091074.1, forward strand.
TAGGAGTGGCATGATGTTACACAAATCTATAATTATTCATAAGTCTGAAGGATAAAGAATTGAAGACAATTAAAGAAAATCAATATCCCCTTGTCACTGGATGTTCAACTGGCTTGCAGATAACGCTTAAAACAATTAATCAGGCGTAAACATATTGTCTTGATGTTTTAATACAGTTTTAAATGGCTGCCATCGGAAACTTTGCAGAGCAAGACAAAGAATAATTATTAGGTCATCTTTACACGATCCTGAAAGTACAGTTTCTTATACAAATAGAAAGATTAATGCCAGTTAGTGGCAGGCAGAAATTGTTGTCAGCAGTATAAATCGTTTCAAATACATTTAAAAAGGTAAAAGCAAGAAATGAGATTCAAAGAAATATTCAATTGGAGAAAGCCTAAAAAGATGCAGTTTGATGAAGAAAATCAGTTTTACAACAAAAATGTTAATGGGTGTCTTGGAAAAGTAAAACACTGAGCTTCTTAAACTTATTTAGAGAAAACAACCCCACCCCCAGAAAATTAAATTATGGGTCCCTTATGATACTACCACTCTTCATGAACCTATTAATTATAAAATCAAACCAGATATAGCACTCATCGTGATTCAGAACGACTTTGACCTCTCCACCAGAATCATTTTTACAAGCGTCATTAACTGTCATGCGCAGACACGTGGTGAATAAATAAATTAATACATTCGTGATAATCTGCATTTTAAATTACACTTGTTATGTGCAGTTCTATGTACTTGCCTTTTAAGTGATTTCCTGTGTTTGTTGCGGTAAAATTGTTTCATCCTCCTCTATGAATACCATAAGATTTTTATTTCTCGGTCAATTGCATCATACGCTATTTTTGCAATCTTACCAATCGAGCTGTTTAGCATACAGAAACTAGATAGAATGGGCTAAGATGTTTTCATTGTGCAGATATATTGATGCGTGCCATTATCAATTTTTAGCACTTTCAAATTCACAGTAAACATCACACAGAACTTGTAATTGATGCTAGGTTGTCTACATTGAGTACTGATAACATTTCAGATTATTGAAACAATTCAGTTACATTTTGCAGGCATATTTCTCTCCATAATGTTTATTCACATGTAAAGACACCAATCTTGATACATCTTTTTTCTAACCTAAACGTTAACCTGGTTTCCTTTATCGTCTTTGTCTTTGATTACTCTAATGGTCCCATTGTAGCTTATATCAGCTCCGCCATTGTCATTCTTTTGCCAGGAGCTTTGCTGAGTTGTATCAACATCTTTACATTCCAATAGTTCATATACATTTACAGGTATATTGATTTCAAGTTTAATTTATGTGATATTGTCTATTTTAACCGGTCGTGTATTGAGCCAATAAGTTATATGTATGTGATCTGTGAAAATTTTAGGTACGTGTATTTAAAACTGATAGCATAGGAACAGGAAAAGCATCTAATATCTTTATTTTTCCATTTATACAAGACCCAATGTTCAGAACCCAGTTAAGAAAATCGATTTATTACTGTCCTTCGATAGGTTGACACATATCTCTCTGCAACATTATATATTCAATCCTACCAGATATTTATCTTGTTCTTTTGTTATTTCCAATCCAGATTTCGTGTTCTCAATTACATAAACGTTCGGTGACGTCAACCACATCATCTTTGTTAATTATACTTTAATTGGCCTGCATGTATAGTAAAATCAAATTTCACTTCCCTCGATGTGTGTCTTCATAAATCTCATCTTCAAGTCTAAGTGATCTTTCAAAGACTAAAATTTTAACATTTTGCGAATGCGGCTTCCTTTTTATGCATGGTTCAGTGTCATTAAAATATTCAAAGGAACTCCTACTTGTTACCGCCGCAAAATCAGTACTCATTTAAAATTTCTTGAATGAATCTCTAAAGCTTTACGTGATAATTCTGTTCAAATATTGCACTTAATAGTCATTCAGTTCCATTCTTCGTACAAAAACAAACTTCAGTATATATTTTTGCAATTTTTGTTTATTTAAATTAGAAAATATAATGCATACTTAACTATTGATCTTCAGAAATGTAAAAAAGCAAACATGCAAAATTTTCTTTTACGTAATTCACAAATGTATCTTTTTAATGTAAAAGAGTTATATTTGAAACAAAAATATTTTTCAAATAATAACATTGTCATTTTTTTTCAAATACCCACCTCAGTATTTAGTGCATCTGCCCCTGGTGGTAGAGGGAAAGTAACATTTCCTACTGCAGATGCTTCGCAACGCTCCACTAGCAAATTTTATCGTTCGTTTTCTTGCGCAAACTAGATGACGTCACATGTCACGTTCTGTCTTTTAGCCATTTAGATAATTTTGTTTAATTGCTTGCATGCCTTTTTCCTTCATTATATATATATATATATATATATATATATATATATATATATATATATATATATATATATATATATATATATATATATATATATATATATATATATATATATATATATATATATACAGATAGATAGATAGATAGATAGATAGATAGATAGATAGCATGTACGCTGTATCAATGATATACCACGAGATGGATAAAGTTTTCTTGAAAAGGAAACGAGGCTTGCCGAGTTTCCTTTTAATGAAAAATTTATACAAAGAGTGGTATATCATTGATACAGCGCACATACTGTACATATGTTTTATTTATATCACATACGAATACATATATCTGCCCTTAGAACGAGTTTAGATTTACTACAGGAAGCTGTGTATTGACCGAGCGAATGAACTCCACACATCCCCAAGCGTGTCCGCCACAAAATGTAGTTCTATGTCTTTTGTTACTGCTCACAATCACCTTTGCATATTGATAAGTTGATTGTTTTCTTTTTTAGTTTCTTTTTTTCTTCGCATTGATTAAATTAATATAATACACACTTATGATTTAAGCATGGAAGATGGTTTTAATGATGAAAGTAGAGCACTACAAAACACTTGGTTAGCTACGTCATTCACATGAACGCTTAGCCATTCACGTACCATCGCATGGAAATTAATATGGAATAAAAGCTAAGCGAAATGACGAGCCAACAATAGGTAATTAAAATATTTTAATATATTTACAGTTGATCTAAGCCATTATTCTGCTTTAGTAACAGTGCCACCGACCATAAACTCTCTCTCTCTCTCTCTCTCTCTCTCTCTCTGGTCGGTTTGACTTAACTTTTACCGTCATTCATAAGTCCAGAGACATAACGGAATGACACAAACGAAATTCCTCTACGCTCGTCATTTCATAGATTTTATCCCGTATCTTGCAACGATGGTCCAGAGAGAGAGAGAGAGAGAGAGAGAGAGAGAGAGAGAGAGAGAGAGAGAGAGAGAGAGAGAGAGAGAGAGAGAGAGAGAGAGAGAGCTAGCTAGCTTTGGAATTTCATATTTAATTATTAACAATCGATTTTTAGAACATTATAATATGTTTAAGAAACAACAACAAAAATAAAACATTGAATATATCACGGTATGTGCAGCACGTAACCGAGAAATTTACCGTATAATATCGACATGGTTTGCAACTTTGTATCATTGATAAACACTGTAGATAAATCCAAAGGAAAGTGCACACATATCGTGTCGACTAACCATATTCTTTTAGATTACGTGGTGTAATTTCTATTTCAAAGTTTTAATCCAGCCCAAATTCCTTTTCTCTCTCACTGCATATTTCTGCGTTGTTTTTCCGTTATGCATGAGGGGGAGGGGGGAAAAGAAAGCAGAAAGGATTGCAATGAAAATGTGTACCATATTAAATTCATGTAGAAAACGGCGATTATTAATACTTTTTATTGTTATTTTCATTTTCACTAATGATTAATGTGTGGAAATTGATCATTGATCTAGAATCAACTGCACACGGTGGCGAGAATGTTTATATATGCGTATTTTTGCGCCATGGGCGGATGACAATTTGACATATACATACAAATAATACTATCATAGAGGTTAGAGAATTTTAAATTCGAACTCTACGGAGAATCGAACCCAGGTCCGCGGGTAAACGGCACCCATCGCCTTGCCTGCACACACCAGCCCATATTCCATCACGACTAAGCACGCATCACCAAAAAATGATGCGACTGAATCGGTGTTACATGCACTCGTGTGTAGCAGACACACTCGCAAGTGCATATAACACAGACTCATGACAATGAAAGTTTAGAACAAATTACAAATTGTGATTACGTATCCTCGTATCCAAGCACAAGACGGCAATGTTAATTTTTAAAGATAGTACAAAGTGTGCTCAGAGTAATATTGATAGTTGATGATCCTCTCTCAAAGACCCCCCTGCCCTCCAAAACGTTATACGTTAACATTTTTGTCAGCAGCCTTTGTTAGCTCAAAATGATGACTTTTACACGATAACACATTTTCTGACAAAAATATGCTTTGTGGGCAGGGAGGGTCTCTGAGATAGGATGCATCAACTATCTCTACTACTATGACAGTCTCTTTTACTTATTAGTCAAAATGTTATATTAAACGAATGAAATATTATATATAATGTCATACTCAATACGACATGCTGGATTTGATCTAACAAATAGATTTTGTAAAAGATTTAATTCAATCAAAGCAGCGTCAGCATATACTGGTATAAAATCTAAAATAATAAGCGATTGCATTAAAAAAGTAGGCTATCATATATCGCCGAAATATGGATCAGTTTGGTTATTCGCGACTGAAAATGATATGAGAATAACGGGTTGGGCAGATGATGTGATGACATTTATCGATAATATGGTTGATATATTATTTGATAAAGCCACACAAAATTAAACATCTACTTTTTATTATAATCTTTTTCGTATTTGCTGACTCTCATTGGCAGAATATCTGTTAACATACTATCAATAATGCGGAACTCACGTATTAAATCGTGCATGTCATATTTTATGCCACGCAAGTAAGATCGAATTTGATCAAGTAATTTTTTATAAGTTATACTTGCTGTTTTGCAAGCATTTTTTTTAGTCGCAAGTCGAGGTTCAACTTTTTTACACGCTGCTGCAAGAGAAACACCGACACCAGATATTATTAACAAAAACGGATTTAATGATGCGCCACTTGAAATTATACCAGAGCCGGTCATTAGCAGCGGTAGATATGATATCACTCGTAGTATTTTTGCATAGTATTTGTAACATTTTTTGACGCACCAAAGATTTTTATGATAATATCTGTAATATTGCATTAACGCGTCAACATCTTGTTTGGGAATGTTTTCTGAAATATGATTAAAATCGACTATATTTTTTTCATTATATAATATTTGTTTATATACCATTATTTAAGTCACTAATTGGGGAGTTTCACACACAAATTCCAAGCACCACCAGTATAACGCTCTGGTTAAATTTTTGTCAGATGCCTCCAGCAGAAATGTTTCTTCCGCATCTTTATTTATTATAACGGATACAACTCCAGAAAAAGTATCGATTGAATGACGCCATGGAAATGTAGTAAATATACTGAATTTTGCTATGCTAAATATAGACAGCCTGTATACACCAGTGACTTCTGCGGTGTGCTTGAGATTATTATCTTGCAGTGTCCATACTCCTAATCCTGATGCTACTGTGTATACTACGTTAAATATCTGCTTGTGAGGCATTCCAGCAAGTAACTTTGTTACTAGATTCGTTTTTTCAATGATATTAGGAATTCCACTAACAATATCGTTGATTTTCATGTTAATGTCAGCGAGATTAATAATAACAGTTGGTGGAGTTCCAAAAAATTCGTTAATATTTCTGTTTACATTTCTACGAAAATTTAGAAATGTTTGTACATGACTATTATATTCAGCTCTAAATGCAGCAATTCCATCATTGATAGTCGTTAATGAAGTAGTTATTGGAATTTCCCTATCGTCGACGTATTTCTTCGTTGCAGCGTCGAAATCTGTTTCTGGTGTTCTGAGATTATTAATACCATTATTATTCATGTCGAGAAATGCACGCATTATACCACCGCGCACTGACACGTATTTGGATTCTTGATCGTCGACATATTTTTTTGTTGCTGCGTCTGTATCTGCGATTGGATCTCCCAGATATGTAATTTTTTTTCTTGACATAGCAATGTCGCCGGTAAATACATCGCCAGTTTTCCTAACATAATCGTTAACGGACTTGCCCGAATCTTGTATTTTACCTTGGTCGGCAAAAGTAACTATATTATTAACAATCGCGTTGGGAATTCGTACAAGTACATCTGATAGTTGTATATTACTCGTTTTTAATCGTCCTTCTTTGTCCTGAAAAACGACGACTTCATTTTGATCGACACTTGTGATATTTAATAAATTAGTAATTTCATTTTTGAGC
>JAECUM010091075.1:0-28940 GCA_016617855.1 Megalonaias nervosa
ATACTTCGAAGGAAGCTTAGGATTATACTCTTTCAAATATTTGTTGTTTGCTTCAGCATACTTCTTCGTTATCACGCTAATACCGCCTCTAATACCTTTCTCAATAAAATTGAACATGTCAATGTCAGTCAGTAATTCTAACCTTACCTTACTAAACTTTAATAGAGCTTCCCACGACAGCCCTGGAGCAGAATAATACCAGCAAGGATCTAGTCCGTAATTATTATAACTCACTTCACGAAAACTTTCAAAAACATCTGCTAGTAATAACACGTCAGTTTTCAAGTACAAATCATGATAATCACCAAACGCCTTGCAATCAAATCTATTCCAGATATCTTGTGCGTATTTGTAATCGTCATCGGTGATATTTTCATTTTTGAGTTGCGAGTAAAATTTGTCTTTGTCAGGTAAAGATGTTTCATCAAATTTACTCCAGTCGTCGAGATACTCATACGTAAATACTCCTTTTTTGGTCAGTAAATTAAATTTGTCTCCAAAACAGTCTTGTAGGTTATTAAATTTACTACAACCTTTTACTAGCTCATCTAACGATGCTGCTATAAACTGCAGGCTGTCAATAAAACGTAATTTACCTAGCGTAACTGACATATACTTTTCAAAATTATTTGGAATGCATTTGATGTTATTATCGAGTTTTAAACGAGATTTTACATCAGGATCACCAAAAGCTTCTACGATAATGTGGCTGTCATATCCTCGAAAATTGTGAAGAATAACTGGAATAAAATCTGGAGCATGAAATTTCAAATTACACTGGTCATGAGCCGCTCCACGATACTGTCCGGTCAAATGACAATGGTCACGTACTTTTTTGTTATCATCAAAAGCTTTTTCACAAATATGACAAATTTCCGCTTGCTCGTGACCGGATTCTTGTTGTGGTGTCAATTTTATCATCGGAGTTACTTTTTTCAAACGATAAGCTATATGATCAACTTCGCTGATCAATTGCTTGAGAAGCCAGACAGCTGGATTTTTACCACGATAGAGTTGGATTGGTTTAGATAATCTCGAATCAGCACAACAAACTATCTTATACGCTACTCCGCACGGAACATGATTTTGAGTTTTCCTTGTACTCGATTGGTTAGGATTATTTTCTGCGCCAAGTACAGGTTGAAGTAGGCATTCGAAATCGGCGTATATGACGAAAGGAATTTTTAGTTTGTGATTATAATTGACAAAATACAATAAACTATCTTTTTTAGATGGCATCGTTATTCGTTGTATGTCACTACAGTACTGCAAATGCTTTTGTAATGTTTCATTGTCTGTACAACCGTGCAAACAGCGATAACAAAAGAACTTTTTCTTGTTATTTTTATTGTACTGTTTACCAACTAGTCCATTGAAGTTTTTGATCCAAACGTAATGATTTTTATAAAACAGTAAGTTTATAGTCGATTGTGAAGCTTTTTCTGAAATATACCTAGGATAGACGTTTTCTTTTTCATCTAGTCCGAAAACGTTAATCGAAACATTATTTTGTTTTTCAAACTTTGGTATTTGATTTTCTGCCACTGGAAAGTTGATATCCTTAAAATTTAATTTTGATACGTGACTAATATACTTCTCAACACGACCAGCGTCTTTTTCTACTGGAAATAGCGCAGAAAGAACAGCCCATTGGAAACATTTGTCATCGACGTTTTTTACGTTTATACAGCATTTTTTATTTTTTATTTTTGGTGGCAGGTCGATGTACGAACTACCGCGTAATGCGTCATATTTCATCGTGTGAAACAAAATTTCTTTGATCATTTCAAACTTCCAACCCGAACCAGATTCGGTAAATTCTTCTATTTTTTTTCCAGATTTCTTGGTGTATTTTATTAGCTAGTGATGAAAGATCAGTCCCAAGCAAAACGCGCCTTGATTTTGCGTTAATGTAAGGGTCTATAGTTTCTGTGTTAGTCGATTCTTCCGTCACAAGTAGTTTTGAAAATATAACGTGATATTGCACTAATATTTTTAGACCCTTATGTTTTTCAAGCTCATGTTTTACAGTCGTCTGTATCAGATGAAAGAGATTTGTTTCAGTAAAATTTACTAAAACATTTTGATTATCAAACTGATAACTATTATCAAAACCCGCAAAAGCAGTAGCTATTTTAACAGGTTCTCCAATAAGTCTCTTCTTGGCTATATCACGCAATTTCATCATTGTATGCTATAGTGCAATCTCTAATTGATAATTTACTGCACACTGCGCATGCGCTAGAAAAACAATTAGAGATATAAAATCCTTATAGTATAATGACAAGCGCATATGAGCAAGAGACATATCACGTTTACCCAAAGTACAACCTATACGCTGGAAATGCATTAGGTTCGGTTATTAACATCAAAACTGGAATATCTGTTGGAAAAGCAACGTCAGCGGGTTATACGATTAGTGTAAAGGAGGATAATACTGAGAGAATTACGATGTTTAGAAAAGATTTTATTTACACGTTGTTCTGCGATGATATTCCAGAGGGACAGCGTGTATATCATTGTAACGGGTCAGTCACTGATGATAATATTGAAAATTTGTCCTTACAAGACGAGTTTCAGCCGCACCAGGTCCTTGATTTATACGAGACTAACGATCGCGGTATTATAAGAAACAGGAAAACTAAAAAAGTTATTGGTACCATGAACAATATGGGATATCTCATAATAAAAGTTAGAGGAACATCGACAGATTTTGTTAACTATTTATCACATCGTTTTGTTTACGAGGTATTCAACGGATCTATACCCGAAGGTTTTGTTATTAATCACATTAACGGTATAAAAACTGATAATCGATTGGAAAATCTAGAATTAGTTACCCAGCAGGAAAATGTGAGAAAAGGACGAGGTGGTAGTATTAATTTTAGATGTCCAGCAAAACCTGTTATTTCGTTAAACCTCGAAACAGAAGATGAGATCAAATTTAAATCGATTACAGCCGCGGCAAATTATTATAAGATAAATCCTAGGTCAATAAAATTTGTTGCCGACGGAACAACAAGATCAACTTTTTCAAACAAATATAATGCTAGTATTATTTTTAGATATGATGATTAATAATATTTTGTAATTCGGTTTTAGTCAAGCAGTGATGAGCAAATGCTATGATATCATCGCAATCAAATTTTAGCGTCGTTATTGTATTTTCACTGATTTTTTTTTTTCTGCTTTTGTTAGTAATATTTTGTGAGAATCACCTTGCATTACAATAACATCAACAGAATATGTACTATAACCCGACAAGCATTTTCTTACCGCTTCGGTTAGTTCGTCGTAGTTTAACACCTTAACTTTTTGATGATATTTTACCTCGTCAGTCATCTTATAATAACAAATTAGACAAAAGTATATTATAATATGAACTTGATGAAACGACTCGCTCAACTATCCAGCGACAGTGTCAGCGATAAAGTCGCCACAATCTCTAACTATATGATAGACAAATCTGTTGGTTATAGCGAAGATGATATTTTGTATAACAACGAATCTGATGATGGTGAAATAGTCACTGTTGCTGACAGATCCAATTACAGCAGACCAACCACTGGAAAATATAATGTCAAGTATCACATTGCAAAAAAAATTTTAAAATTTAATTTTACCGTTGACGAACAGCAAATATTTTGGCAGCTAATCAGACCTTTCTTAAATATCAATATTTCAGGACGACAGAAAAATATCAAATTCGATTTCATATTTGTCAAAATTTTTAATCTAATGACGATCTCTGACGATCGCAGACAATATCTAATATCGCTATGTAAACCAGTACGATGTAAATATGTCAAACAAAAGTATGAGGAAATTTATAATAACATCATATCGTAATTTGTTTGGTTGGAATCCAACTGTTAAATTTATCGCTATACCCACGCCATTTGACTAAACTTTTATCTCCTTTCTTTCTGATCACTTTTTCGATCACGAAAACATCCTGATCAGTTTTCTGTAGTTCTTGTTCGTAAAAACTACCTATGATAGGTTCCCCTGCCAGATCTTTTAAAGCGTACGTTACAGGTATTGTTAACAGTACTTTATCAACCACAAATACCTCTTCGCTCCAGTTTGGAGTAAATCCTTTTGAAAATACCTTTTTTATCAAAGAAATTCTAACTTTATCACCGACCTTAAATTTATGTCTGCGGTACATGTTTTCATTTGCCAATACCGGATTCTTAACAGCTTTTTTCGGTGTCATTTTGATGGTTCGGTGTTTGGTATTATTATATTCACCTACGATTCGAGATAGGTCACCAATGTACCTGTTGGTGTTTTTAGCTGTCAAATGCTTGTGTATTTTTTCGTTTAGCGTGCGATTAAATCTCTCGACAACAACGCTTTTACCTTCGTTTCCTGTAACGTATTTTTTTATGTTATTTTGTTCTAGAAACTGTTCAAACATTTTGTTAAAAAACTCTGGTCCATGATCAGTCCAGATTTTATTTGGCTTTCTTTCTGTACTCGTTATTATTCGTCTTAGTGCATCAGTCATGGAAGTCCCTGTCTTATCCGAAACAGGTACACTGAAAGCGTATTTACTAAAAACGTCTATAACATTAAACAAATACCTTTTGTTATCGTTAAACTGAGCCAGATTAGACACATCCACCAAATCTATTGCCCAAATATCATCTACACCATTTGCGACAACTTTACGTCTCGGAAACTTTTTTTTTTAGTCCTGTGTAATTCGACTGCAAGATCATCGTATACTTTTTTTCCAAGCCCTAACTTATACTTTGCTCCAATCATTCCCTGAACAAATCTTCTATCAAAACGTTCTCGTAGATTTGTTGGCTCCATATCACGAAGTTCGTCTAACATCACTTTATCACAATCTGATTTTGAATTTTCATGATCACGATAACAAATATCATGTCGCATTGCTATTGCATCCACTTGATTATACGGCTCTTGTCCTGGTAAAGGATTATCGTTTTCATCTAGTTGTTGATCTAGCGGATTGTAAGGACCTGTATACTGATGACCTGGCAAAGTCCAACCGCCTTTTGGTTTTGGTAATTTTCCAATTAGTTTATGTAAATCTATACCTGTACCTAATATTTCTCTGTTGTTACAACATTGGCAGTATGCGACAAGTTTATTTTGCTCAAGACACAAATCTCTGTCAGAATCACAATTGCATATCATTCTTATATTTTAATCGTCTACTAAAATAACCTCCCGACAACCAGCGCCTAGCGACTTTGTCTCTGGAGACGTTTTCTTTAAAAACATATTTTTTCTTTTTCCACAGATTGCGCAAAAACTTTTTAACATCATCCTGTTGTTTTTTGTTTTTTCTATTGTTTCATTAACATTTTCTGTTTTAGTTCTACACTTGAGACAGTATGTTGACATTATATCAAAGAGTTTAGATAAAATTATTAGTAAGCTTTACAAAAATTGATTGCAATCTCATCATTAGCGTGAGAAGGTTGCTTATCAAACTGTAAAATAAATTTTAAAAAATCAGCGCTTTCACTTCGGGACATCTGTCGGATAAACATAATACAATAATATCCGCAAGCAGACGTTCCAACAGGTTGGAGTTGATTTGACGAATAATATATTTTCTTATACTTTTTTTCATATACTTTTTTATTACATCGCTTGGAGGAAGTCCAAACGAGTCAAAATAATACTTATTATAAACTGCTACCCAATGCGTACCGGATCCGTCATTAAAATCTTGTATATTTATAACACATGAACTTGCAGCTGATGGTGGTTTTATTGATGCGAGTTCATCTTTAGAATACACTCCATGAAATCCAGGAACTGATTTTAACTTATCTATTATCTCAAAATTGCTTAGCGGGGTGGTCGTGTTCCCGGTAATGTTAGGCCACGTCCGATTCCTAAAAGATTTGGCAGTAGACTTCCCGCTAGTCCCGCCAAAAGTGGAGCAAACGGAATAATTCCTCCTTGTTTTGGTGTTGTTTTCTTTTTTTTTGTTGTTTTCTTTTTTTCTGCCGATTTTGTTGTTGGTGATTTCTTTTTCCGTTGTGGCATTATAATATATCAATTACATAAAATTTATAATTTTTTTATTCCACTTCCACGAATGATACCATTACCTTCGACTGCTTTCTTCGTTGCGCCAGATATTGCTCCAGACGCTGCTGATAGTCCTAATGTGCCTAAGACTGGTAAAATTTTAGGTAATATTGTACTAGTTAATACTGATAATACCGGACCAAGAAAACCACCTTCTTTTGCCATCGCTGTCATTTGTGCAGCACTCAAATTTAAAACAAAACCTTTTTTACGATCATACTTCTTTACCTGATTTTTTGTTAGCATTAGCTTCGTCAAAATACCATCAGAAATATTAGGATTGATTTTTAATGATACCTGTTCTCGCTTTGCAATAGCAGCTACTAACTTTTTAACCTGACCATCAGTCAAATACACTTCTTTTACAACGTATTTTACCATTTTTATACAACAACTGTAGATTAAACTTGAACGGTCATTTTACCTCCAATAGAATCTATTGTGAAAAATCTATCACTGATCACTAATGCGTATACGTATAACGGCGCTATTGGAACCGCTCCAAGCGTCCAAGTAATTTCAATATCCGCTGTGCTGTCTACAACTCGCTCGTTATGTTTACTAACATCAAAATGAAAGATAGGATATAGTGTACGAAATTCCTCTGCTGATATTTGAGTTCCATCTTCAACATCTTGATATTTTTGAATTGCGTCAAGCAGATACATGTACGGTCGAGTAATATTTTTATTAGCGTCATCGGCAAAATTACACTCTATCCCTCGTTCTGGATATTGCCTTGAATTTAATCTAGCGTGTATTCTTCTGACATCAGCGTGGTCAAATATTGCATTATTCTGTTGTTGGTTACCTCGTCGGGCGTGCTGTTGAAATACGACAAATATATTTCTCGGCAGTTGTTCGCTTGATGTTGTTGTAACCCGCCACGTATAGTCGGTAGTATTTGGAACCGCTGTCTGATATATCTTATGCTGCTTAAAGTAAATTCTATTTGTATGCTTATCAAGTAAGCTGTTTATTTCTGACATTTTAGTGATCGACGGTGTTACACGTGGTATCCACAAAGAAAGTTTGTTTATGATAAACTGTACATCAGCCCCTCCAGATCTAAACAAGCAATCGTTTTGATCTGCTCGATCTAAAATAAGAGTATGTTTTACTCCGCGAAATACTTTATCATGATCACGACAAAAGCCGAAAATCATACTTAGTGGAAGCATCATTGTAATCTGACGCGATCCTGCTGCAAGTTCTCTTCGCCTAGCAAAACCTTCGTTATAACGTGGATTTTTTACGCTAATTGAGTTATTAATCAAATTTAACATTGCAACACCGTCTGCACCTGCAGCTGGTGGGGTTATACCAAGATTATTACAAGCAGCCGTAAGGGAAACTCTTGTAGCGTCTGCATTGGCCGCTGCAGCAGGTGCGGCTATACCTAGAGCAGCAGCATTAACGATAAGAAAATCTCTTACAATTACAGCATCTTCAGCTGCATCAGCCCCGTGTACTAAAAAACCTTTGGATAGAAATTCAATCGATCCAGCTAGACCCCGTCCAGTATCTTTAAACCACATCATGTTCGTTGCTGTTGATCTCGAGTAATCATCTGAAAATGAAATAAGATTTAAAATTGTACTTGCAACTTGTAGATGACCTGAAATATCTTCAACAGTTTGATTAGCTAGTTGATATCTAGCACTTTTGAATAAGCACCAGCCGTTATTGATAAGAGCTACTTCTGCTCCAACTGCAATGGCAGCAGGTGGAACATCTGTTGTCATAATCTGACCACGAACTTCTAACATAGCCTTATGCGGCAGTAGAAATACGTCTTCGTCTCTGGTATTAAAAGTTCTGATACCAGCTTTGTTTGGTTCGTTAGAATTTTCATCGAGATACTCAACATACTCAAATTCTGTCACATCGTTGTCGATGTCATAAGTTTCTGTTAAATTGAGATAAGTTTTAGCAGACATTATTTTATAAGATTATATAAAATTTTATTGCGGCACTGTTACTTTAGATATTAACTTTTGTATGATCTGCTCGCCCTTTGGTGATAATAGTTTTTTTGTTGTTGTTATCATAGCTCGCTGAGTTTCTTTGGTTGGAGCGATTTCTGAGATAGCTTGGTTTATTTCAGCTTGCGTCTTAGGTTCGCCTTTTAGTTTATCAGTTATTTTTTGTCCAACCGCAGTCCCAGCGGCAGATGCAGCTCCAGTTGCAAAAGCTTTACCCGCGTCAAGTGCAATTGGCGCAACTTTACGAGCTAGTCCTGGAACATTTTCAACAATTTTAGTAAATATATTTCCAAAAAATCCTCCTACTATTTTTCTTCTATAAACTTTTTTTCTTTGGTTCATTATATTCGATGTTGTATATAATTTTTACTTTTGTTCGCGTATTTGTAAATAATAAGTTACAACTTCATTGTTAAGATACAATTGTTTTCCTGACTGGTCTGTCAATTGCATTGTTATACTTGATATTTGATTTTCAAGATTCAAAGGATAATAGATAATATGCCGTGGTTCTATTTGCATGAGAGAACCTGGCGGAACTTCTGGTGAAAAACTGTAAATCGTTTGACCCTTGCTACCTTTTGATGTGTAAGAGCCAGAAGCAATAGAACAATTTACTAATATGGTATTTACTTCTGTTATGTTTACTGGCAGTTCACTGTCATAGGTAATAACCTTATCATAAGCTTCGTAACTTTTTTCAGTAAATCCTAACAGTTGTGCAATATTTCTTTCTCTTGGTTCAAAATCGATTTTCATATTTTTCAAAGTTATCCTAGCTCGCAATGTGTTATAATTCGCCGCCAACTCAAAATTACTAGCCACCCCGCCATCTTTCTCTATGATCTCTTTGATTATCTTGTTTAGATCGGTAATATTATAAGCTCCTTGTGGAATTTTTACTTTTTTTGTTGGAAATATTACATTTTTTTTAAAAGTAGTAAACCAAAAGCTATCATTAACATCAGTTTTCACATTAGGCATAGCATTCCAGCAAGTACAAGAAATTAGCCCAATCTCATATTGTTTTGCAGGATCTAGTTGTATAGGCGGAACATAATTTACAGAAAAATTTGCGCTATCTTGCGCAGACTCACCAGAGTTTAGTAATAATGTTGTTTGCATTATACATATTATTTTACAAAAATCAAATCGCGGTGTAAAGTTTCATATTCGTCAGATGTTAATAACTCGCTTGATCTTAGATGATCAAGTATGTCAATGATCTCATTATCAATTTCAACACTATCATTCCCAGCTTCTTTAGAAGATATTAGTAACATTAACCTACCTATCATTTCAGTAGTTGAAGTAAATATTTTCACACCAAATCCTGTTTTTGCTTCTCTAATTTTTTTTATACGGTTTTTATCGAGCGTAATAAATTTTCTTTTAAAATTCCACCCTGTACCAAAACCTTTTGGTCTACTATTTTTTACTGTTTCTTTAAACATGTAAGCAATGAAACCGTATCTCATTATATCATGAAGTCGTTGTATATCCACCAATTCCGTAGCTGTCTTTATTTCCTCTTTAGCAGCAACTCCTTCTCTTATTATCACATCTAATCTACTGGTTAATGTTATATATTCTTCATCAGTCCACTTGCTTATATTATCAATATTTCTTATATTTTCTTTCTCTAAAAATTCATCATATTCATCACCAGCTATCATATTAGTTGAAATTTTTATAAAAAATTGTCATTGTTCATCAACATTCATCAACTTTACAGTAGTCTTACTAACTCTTTTTTGCTCCTCTTTGATATCTTTTATTTCTCCTGATAGATCTGTGATAATATTGGTTATTCTTTGCGTTGTTAACTCCGCTAATCTTCGCTCAAGTTCTAGCGGATTGTTTATCAACCGATTTGTTTCAGCCTGTCTAGCAACAGGATCAGCTATATTTGCTGTAAGTGACTCAGCTAGTTTTCTTTTGTCTTCATCGGATCTAGAAACGATTTTTGCAGCAGCTGCTTCTTGTTGTTCTTTAACAAATCCAACCAAACCTTTTTCTTGCAGTTGTTTCAGTTCTTCTTCTGATAGTGATTTAGTTTCAGGTTGTTTACCTAATATTGCTTCAGTTACTGGTCTGAAAATCTTAGCTGTTGTTTCTGTAGCAGTCACTTGTCCACGTCGTGCTTGCTGTACTTTTTGCTTAAGTGATGCATGAGATTGAGCAAGTTTTTTTAGATCTTCTATATTTTGTCTATATTTTGCTCGTTTGTCCATTATTATTATTATAAAATTTACAAAATTACCGTAAGTAAGTGTCAATACAACAGCGAAACATTTTAGTTGAATCATTTGTAAATTTATCGAACAAGAAAAAGTTGTATTTGTCCTTTGTAGCATTACGATAAAGTTCGATAAATTTATCTTTGGTTACGTCACCGCATTGCTCGTACGCAATATTTCTAACATCAACATTGTCCAGTCCTGGAAATAATATGAAACAACCAGTATTTCGCCTTATAAATCTATCAACATTATAGTATCCTTGAGCAAGATAAACAGAATTACACAGTTTGTTACGTGACAGTGAGAAATACGATCTTATTTTTTCCATTTCCTTGTTATTTAGCGGAATATCATCAAAAACCACTATCTTATGTTCATCTGCATCAAGTTGGTTAACCGGAGTAAGATCTTCTGGCTGTCTAATTATGAAAAAATCTTCACCAGTCTCAAAATCATCACGAAGCTTGTCATTATACCTGCTTAATAACTCATACTTATCTTGCTGTGGATTGATCGTGTAAATATAAACTTTATCGTAGTTAAAGTTATCAGCAAGAAGCAAGTTCATAAGCAAATTTGTTTTTCCCGATCCAGTTCGTCCAACAATAAGATAATGACAATCAGGAAGTTCATTGTTATGTTTATGCTTCACCAGTCTCTCTGTATCAAAGTTTAATATCGATGATTTTGCCATTTTAGATAATATTATACTAGTGTGGATAATTTTATGTAAGACAGTAAGATAATGAGTTACTATACAAAATTTGGAACATTAGCCGGAGATATATCAACAGAAGGATATCAAGGTGATTTATCCAAGTACGCAACTCTTGATCAGCTTAAAAATGAAATTGATAATTTACTAAATATTACTAGTATAGATGAAAATGAAGTCGTAATTTTCCAGGACAAACAAGGACGCTTGAAGACGAGTAATATAAAACTATCAGATGTACTTGTACGAAATCCTGATGGAAATATTGATATGAAACAAAAAAAGATTACCTACCTTGAGAACCCAACTGATGAAAATGACGCATCAACAAAAAAATACGTTGATGATCAGGAATCAAAGTATGTGTTGGCCAATGGTGGTATGATGCGTGCGTTTCTCAACATGAACAATAATGGCATTAATAACCTCAGAACACCAGAGACAGATTTTGATGCAGTTAATAAAAAATACGTTGATGATAAGGAAGCTCCAATAAACAATGAAATTACCGCGTTCAAAACTGATTATGCCGGTCACGTCCAAACTTTTCAAACTTTTCGCAGAAACGTAAACAGAACCCTTAATGAATTTTTTGGAAATCCACCAACTGTCGACATAAAACTCGTTGATATCGATACAAAACTCGTTAATATTATTAGTGGAATCCCTGATATTGTTAAAAAAACTAATTTGGTTAAAATTCCTCATCAGCAGATTAAAAATATTGTATATGTAGTTGCATCTGGCTCTGATACGTGGACGCCAGAAAATAAAATTATCAAATATACCGCAGAAGTAGCTGGTGTATATAGGATCTCCGTACTTAGCGCTGCAGATTTTGAAATATCCACCACATCTCCGTCAACTGGTAATTTTTCTAAAACTTTATCTGTACTGATAGGTAAAGATTCTGAGGTAATGTTTACTCTGGAATCGTCTGATATATCTATGGCCTCAGCTAATTATTGGTGGTGTTTGGAATTTGTAACTCAACTAATTACTTAATCAAACCTGGGGATTATGTAAATAAAATATTATAATGAAAAAAAGTATAGTTGATTTCAATCATATTTCAGAAGATATTCCAAAACAAGATGTGGACGCACTCATACAATATTACAAATATTATCACAAAAAACTTTGGTGCATAAAAAAATGTTACAAATACTACAACAAAATAATTCTAATAATATCATATCTACCGTTGTTAATGACTAGTTCTGGTATAATTTCAAGTGGAGTATCATTAAACCCCTTTTTGTTAATCTTATCCGGTGTTGGTGTCTCTCTTTCAACAGCGTGTAAAACAATTGAACCTAGACTCGCAACTAAAAAATATAATTGCAAAACGGCTATTATCACCTATAAAAAATTACTTGATCAGATACGATCTTACTTGCGTGGTATAAAATATAATATGGACGATTTAATACGCGAGTTCCGTATTATTGATAGTATGTTAACATATATTTTACCAATAAGGGTCAGTAAGTATGAAAAAGATTATCAAGAAAAGTATGATATTATCTAAACTTACCTAATCCTACAATAAATTGAACGGCTTTATTGGAATGTTCTCGAGAATCACATGACACATTTTACCTATCTCTCCCTTGAAAGTTCAGCGACTGCAGATGGACTCATTTAATCTCAAAATATATTTGAGCTAGAATCAGCCTTTCATTCTGATGAAAAAAGACTCATTTAATCTCAAAATATATCTGCGCTAGAATCAGTCTTTCATTCTGATAAAAAAAGACTCATTTAATCTCAAAATATATCTGCGCTAGAATCAGCCTTTTGGTTTTTTTTGTAAATTGTTTGGGTAGGATTTTAGGGTCTCTGATAGAGTAATTTATATTTGTTCTGAGAGTTGGGAGGGGGTGAAAATGACCTTTGCGCTAGAATCAGCCTTTTCATTTACTACTCACCTACTATGAGATACCTCGTATTATTCATGGTACCAACAACATTTTTAGTTTTTCTATTTCTAATAATACCACGATCGTTAGCCTCGTATAAATCAAAGGCCGGGTGCGGCTGAAACTCGTTTTGTAAAGATAAGTTTTCGATATTGTCATCAGTAATCGAGCCATTTACTCTATAGACTCTTTGTCCTTCTGGAATATCATCGCAGAACAAAGTATAAATAAAATCTTTTCTAAACATTTCCGTTCTCTCAGCATTATCTCCATTTACACTAATCTTATAACCCGCTGGTGTTGGTTTTCCTATAGATTTTCCAGATTTTATGTTAATAACCGAACCAAGTGCATTTCCAGCGTAAAAGTTATACTTCGGATGAACATGATATTCTTCTTGCTCCTCTGCTGTCAGTCGAATATATCTCAGATTTTGTGTCATTATACTATAAGGATTTTATATCTCTAATTGTTTGTTCAGCTGGCGTGCAGTGAGTTATCGATTGAACAATCAATTAAACATATAATATTACACTATAGTATAGCAATACTGAAATTGCGAGATATAGCCAAGAAGAATCTTATGGGAGAACCTGAAAAAATAGCGACTGCCTTTACAGGATTCGACAACAGTTATCGGTTTGATAAACAAATCGTACTGGTAAATTTGACTGCAACAAATCTCTACCACCTGCTACAACCAACTGTAAAACGTGAACTTGAAAAACATAAGGGTCTAAGAATATTAGTGCAATATCACGTTATATTTTCAAAGCTACTCGTGACAGAGAAATCGACTGACAAGGAAATTGCAGACCCTTACATTAACGCAAAATCAAGGCGTGTTTTGCTTGGGACTGATCTTTTATCACTATCTGATGAAATACACCAAGAAATCTGGAAAAGATAGAGGAATTTAGCGAATCTGGTTCGGGTTGGAAGTTTGAAACGATCAAAGAAATTTTGTTTCACACAATGAAATATGACGCATTACGCGGTAGTTTGTATATTGATCTGCCACCAAAAATAAAAAATAAAAAATGCTGCATTAACGTGAAAAACGCTCATAACAAATGTTTCCAATGGGCTGTTCTTTCTGCGCTATTTCCAGTAGAAAAAGACGCTGGTCGTGTTGAGAAGTATATCAATCACGTGTCAAGATTAAATTTTAAAGATATTGACTTTCCAGTGGCAGAAAATCAAATACCAAAGTTTGAAAAGCAAAACAATGTTTCGATCAACGTTTTCGGACTTGATGAAAAAGAAAAGGCCTATCCAAGATATATTTCAGAAAGAGCTTCACAATCGACTATAAATTTATTGTTTTATAGAAATCATTACGTTTGGATCAAAAACTTTAATGGACTAGTTGGTGGACAGTATAATAAACGAAAGAAGAAAACATTCTTTTGTTATCGCTGCTTACACGGTTGTAATGACCATGAAAAATTACAAAAGCATTTGCAGTACTGTAGTGACGTACAACGAATAACAATGCCGTCCAAAGAAAATAGCGTGTTACAGTTTGTCAATCACCATCACAAGCTAAAAATTCCTTTCGTTATATACGCTGATTTCGAATGCTTACTTCAACCTGTACTTGGCGTAGAAAATAATCCCAACCAATCGAGTACAAGGAAAACTCAAAATCATGTTCCGTGTGGAGTAGCGTATAAGATAGTTTGTTGTGCTGATTCGAGATTATCTAAACCAATCACATTATATCGTGGTAAAAATCCAGCTGTTTGGCTTCTCAAGCAGTTGATTAACGAAGTTGATAACATATTTGATTGCTTGAAAATAGTAACTCCAATGATTAAACTAACACCACAACAAGAATCCAATCACGAGCAAGCGGAAATTTGTCATATTTGTGAAAAAGCTTTTGACGACAACAAAAAAGTACATGACCATTGTCATTTGACCGGTCAATATCGTGGAGCGGCCCATGATCAGTGTAATTTGAAATTTCATGCTCCAGATTTTATTCCGGTTATTCTTCACAACTTTCGAGGATATGACAGCCACATTATCGTAGAAGCTTTTGGTGATCCTGATGTAAAATCTCGTTTAAAACTCGACAACTCGATCAAGTGCATTCCAAATAATTTTGAAAAGTATATGTCAGTTACTTTAGGTAAGTTGCGTTTCATTGACAGCCTGCAGTTTATGGCAGCATCGTTAGATGAGCTAGTGAAAGGTTGTAGTAAATTTGATAACCTACAAAACTGTTTTGGAGACAAATACACTTTACTAACCAAAAAAGGAGTATTTCCATACGAGTATCTCGACGATTGGAGTAAATTTGATGAAACATCTTTACCTGACAAAGAGAAATTTTATTCGCAACTCAAAAATGAAAATATCACCGATGACGATTACAAATACGCACAAAATATCTGGAATAGATTTGATTGCAAGGCGTTTGGTGATTATCATGATTTGTACTTGAAAACTGACGTGTTATTATTAGCAGATGTTTTTGAAAGTTTTCGAGAAGTGAGTTATAATAATTACGGACTAGATCCTTGTTGGTATTATTCTGCTCCAGGGCTGTCGTGGGATGCTCTGTTAAAGTTTAGTAAGGTAAGGTTAGAATTACTGACTGACATTGATATGTTCAATTTTATCGAAAAAGGTATCAGAGGCGGTATTAGTGTGATAACGAAGAAATATTCCGAAGCAAACAACAAGTACCTAAAAGAGTACGACCCCAAGCTTCCTTCCAAGTACATAATTTATCTGGACTGCAATAATTTGTACGGTTATTCGATGGCAGAACCAATGCCGTTTGGTGGATTTCACTGGATCACGGCTGATCGATTTCTACTGGAGACAGAAAAAAAGATACCCGATGATGTCTCGTATTTCGTTGAGGTTGATCTCGATTATCCAACTTCGCTACACAAATTACATAACGATTATCCTTTCTGTGCCGAATCGATGATAATAGATTATAGTTTGTTATCTGAAGAACAACAGGCGTCAGCATCACCAAGACAAAATTCTATGGTCAAAAAATTAGTACCAAATTTGCTTAATAAACGTAATTATGTTTTGCATTATAAAGTTTTAAAACAAGCAGTCGATGCTGGTCTTGTGCTGAGGAAAGTTCATCGTGTACTAAAATTTAATCAGTCGCCGTGGATGAAAGGTTATATTAATTCGAACACTTCGAGAAGAGCTGTAGCTAAAACTGATTTTGAGAAAAACTTCTTTAAGCTTATGAACAATTCCATTTTTGGTAAGACGATGGAGAATATTAGAAAACGCGTACATATCGAGCTAGTTAATGATATCAATCGCAGAAACAAACTTGTGTCAGATGATGATTTTGTGAGCATTAAAATTTTTAATGAGAATCTTGTCGCAATACAAAGAAGAAAAACAAATCTGAAACTAAACAAGCCGATCTATGTTGGAGCTTCCGTGTTAGATTTATCGAAGTGGCTGATGTACGATTTTCATTACAATTTTGTTAAAAATCAATGGCCGGACAGTAGATTATTGTTTACTGATACCGACTCGCTCGTATATGAAATCGAATGTGAAGACATCTATCAGAACATATACAATAATCGATATCTGTTTGATCTTTCCGATTACCCACGTGACAGTAAATTTCATGATGACACAAATAAAAAGGTTATCGGTAAGTTTAAAGATGAAATGAACTCGAGCGTTATCAGATACTTTATCGGATTGCGCAGTAAAATGTACGCCGTATTGTTAGACAATAATAAAATAACGAAAAAGGCAAAAGGTCTGCCTCGCGATTTTGTTAAAAGGTTTATGAAATTTGATGATTACAAGTATGCGCTTGATGGCGGTGTTAGTTTTATAAGAGCAATGGCTCTACGGACAAATCATCATAAACTCGAAACAGATGTCATTATCAAACGTGGTTTGAGCAATTTTGATGATAAACGTTATTGCGAAAATGGGATAGATACACTTGCACTTGGCTATTGTCACAATGATAGATCTATCATTGACATTATCTTTTCCGACTGAAATTTTATCTAAACTTAAGAAATAATGTTTGAAAATTTGACAGTGACAAATAGCTACAATAGCAAGATCAAATATCTAATGATGGACGGAAAACAATTGACAGTTGAAATTAATAATGAAACATCAGGTATATGTTTTAGTGGCGCCCGTGACAAGCTAAAACTTTCGCTCATTAAATCTGATGACAGCAAATACTTCAATTACCTCGAGCAATTGTATCAAAAGTTGCTAGCGGAATTGAAAAAACTTACATAATCCAATTAGTCAGCACAAATACACTAAACTTACAATTGATCTCGATCGGTCAAAAGTATATTTTATCGACAAAAAATATCCTATCAACAAACCACAAATAAAAGATTTGTTTGAGTCCCGTCGTTGTGTGAGCGGTAAAGTAAAGTTTAGTCTCTATCACCGTGATAATGAAATATTTTTAATATCATCAGTTGAAACATTAATCATTGGTGATGAGGTATAAAATAATATCACTTACCTGGTCTGGCCTGGTGAAGACGTCCCTTGAGCGCTCAGCACGCAATGACTATGAGAGAATTTGGCCGCCTTATATACCTGCGCGAATACTTCTGGAATGTTGAGTGGGCGTTCTCTGGAATGTTCTGATACATCACGTGACGCTGCAGTAATCACTAAAACATTACCTAGCTTTGGTTGATATGGAGATATTGATTTTTTATACTGCGTACATCAAGGGTTTGGAGGCGACAGCTGTTACATGTACACAAGTAGTTATAGGATTATATCTGCGCTAGAATCAGCCTCTTGGTTTTGAGAAAAATAAAAAAAATCGTTTGGGGTGGGAGTTTTAGGGTCTCTGAGAAAGTAATTTGTATTTGTTCTGAGAGTGGGGAGGGGGTGGAGAGAGGTCTTGCGCTAGAATCGGGCTTATATCTTACTACTGTATTCACCATAAAGGTAATGTATTCAATGAAGAAATCTCAAAATCTTTTGAATAATATATTGTTGCCAATCAAGGTAATACGTTATCTCTATCGTGATTTACATCCTTTTATAATGCCAATAGTTAAAAATATCAGCTTTTGGCTTTACTTGTCGACTGTAATAGCCATAATAAACTTTGGACTGTGAAAATATCAACGAAAGAAGGAAGAAGATAGAAGACTTTGCTCCAGTAAAATAATCAAACAAAATAAAATAGAGACAAACAGTCATACATATAATTATATTGTTATAAAGGATATACGATTTATCAGTTTTAAAAACATTATTTTATACAATTTTATATAGTGCATTGGTATTAATGCCATTAGGATACAAGGTATCTAACTTATGAATCCAGTAAGTTTCTTTTATGAGTCTATTCATGTCTCCATGCACAATATCTATTGGCATGAAAGAAAAATCGAGTAGAGAGTGATTATTGGTATTCAAATGTGTTGAAATATTAGAGGAAAACTGAGGATTTCTATAAATCTTTATACGAAAGCAATGATTATTCATTCTCTTAGAAACTTGTTGAAGTGTTTGTCCAAGATACTGCATGTTACATTTTTTACAGGTTATCAAAAAAATCACATCAGTCGATACGCAGTTAATGTTATAACGTAGAGAAAATGTCTCTTTTGTATTAGCGCTACTGAAAGAAGTACTTTCTCTTATGTTTGCACATTGAGAGCACCGGTGTCTGTTACATTTAGATGACGAGAATTGTCTTTTTATTTTCTGTCTGTTTAGTTCTAATTAGAAAATCTTGCAAATTCTTGGGTCTTCTATAAGCAAGAATTGGTGTATTGTTGTAAAGTGATTTTACGCTGCTTTTATTTGATAAATTTAGGAGACTCCAGTATTTATTAATTATAAGGCCTATATTAGTAATGAAGGATTACACTGTATTGTGAAAGGAATTATATTTTTCTCTATTGTACATTTTGCTGTGTTTAAAGCCTCATGTTGAGTAAGATTACGGGCTTTATTCAGCGCAGAATCAATTATATATGTAGGATAATTTTTGTTTTGGAAATATGTTTTTAACTCATTCAACGAATTTTGTAATTGACAATCATCTGAAATAATGCGTCGGTATCTTTTCGCCTGGCTATATGGTATACCCTTTTTACATGACATGTGATGACATGAAGAATATTCCACATATTGGTGGATATCAGTTTCCTTGACATGAATATTTGTAGAGATAGTATTATCAATATTTTTTATTACATTTACATCTAAAAATGAAACATGCATACTAGATGCAGTATAAGTAAATTTAATCGTCGGGTGAAAATGATTTAGGCGATCAATGAATCTTTTCAGTTCTTCAGTTGAATTGTTCCAGATCATAAATATGTCATCTAAAAATCTAAACTAAACAGATGGATTAAACTTTTCGTTTTGAAGAAAATGTTTTTCTAATTTACCCATGAAAAGAGAAGCGTAGGAAGGAACCATAGGACTACCCATTGCTGTACCCATTATTTGGATGTAATTTGTATTATTAAATTGAAAATAATTATTTTTCAAGATAAGTTTTATTATTTTACAAATATCTTCACTAGATAGTGTGCTATTGTTAGGATTGTTATCAAGAAAATATTTACACGCTTCTGAATGAGGAATGTTGGTATATTGTGATGTTACATCTAATGATACCAGGACTAAGTTATCGGATAGCTGTGGAATAGACTTCAACATTTTAATGAAATCAGTAGTATCTTTAATGCATGAAGGAAGTGATTTCATTAAAGGTTGTAAAAGAATTACAACCTGATATAATGGGTCGTCCTGGATAACTTAAAGGTAAATTATGGTCAGGAATTTTTTGAGTTTTGGGTAATATGTAGAATTGAGGTGTACGTATGGAAAGATGAAAAGTATCAAATTCCTCATATACGGAATTATTAGTTTTAGCGATCTCAATTAATGCATGTTGAAATTTTCAATTTAATTTCTATTGACGAATCTTCGTTAATATGTTTGTAGTACTTTTCATCATTTAATTGACGTTGAACTTCTTTAAAATAATCTTCTTGATTCATAATAATAATAGTATTTGATTTATCAGCCTTTTTAATCACTATATTGTCGTCATTCATTAGATTATATAAAGACTTAATTTCGTCCTTAGAAATATTACTATAATATCGCTTTTGATGATTCCCATGTAATATTTCTTTTGTGATCACGTCAATATAAAAATCTAAATGCGAATCACGTCCACTAGGAGGTGTAAAAGATGATTTAATTGTGTTGAAATCACCCATTTTGTTTTAGATTGAAAAGAATCCGATTTACCCTCTGAATTGTTGTATGCTTTATCATAAAAAAATTCTTTGAGTATTATGTGTTTAGAACAATTATAACTTTCTTCGGCTAATTTAATTTTATTGTGATATTTCGGTTTGGAACAAAATTGTAGCCCTTTGCCAAACAGTATATAGTCATTATCAGTTAATCTTCTACGTGAGAGGTTTAACACGGTTTCTCTACCTCTCTTAATTTGTTTTCTTCGCTTTTTTTTTTTTCCCACTATCTTCTACTTTTGAATCTATGGAACCTCCTATTCTTTTGTCTTGTTATGTTGTCTGTATTCGTCCTTGTAAAATCTTTACCAGGTTTGTCAATGTCTTTTTCATCGTCACTGTTTCTGATTCCCCCGTTTTACGGCTTCTGTGTATGTCTTCTTTGTTGTGCCCTGAGGAGTCAAGTTTTTCGCCGTTGTTTATCATGTTGATTCTTGTTTGAATTTACAAAATTCCTATTTATGTTGACTCTTTGGTTTACTGATGTTTTTTTTTGGGGGGGGGGCTATATGTGTATTACTGTTCCTTGTTGTAGTTTCTTTGAGTTTTGAGTACTTCCTTTATTGTCGTTCCTTACTCCTTTGTTGTGATGATTTGTTGCTTTTCTGCTGTTGTGTTTTCGGTTGTTAATGCAGTTCTCAAGTTTGTTCCACTTGTTGACTTTTTTCTTCTTTACTCTTTCGTAAATTGTTCAGTTTTCATTCTGCTTCAGAAGTCTATTATTTTTCGTTGATTCTGTTTTCTGATATACTTCTTGATCGAAACTGAAAAGGCTTTGCCCATCTAGTTTCTTCTTCAGTTCATTCATAACATTTTCCATCTGTTTTCCTAAGTTTAGTTATCTTTTTTGTTGTTCTTCTGCTAATCCCTCGCATATGTTCAGTGAGACTTTATGTAATAAACTGTCGATAGAATTTTGGAATTCTTCATTTCCGCTTCCTATGTAGATTTTCAGTTTCAGTTGTAAACCTGATGGTACAATCCCCTCCTCAAAACATTTTTTCAAGAAACTGCTGTGAAGGCTGCTTTTCATTTGTTTTTCAGATAGTTTTAGTATTTGATATTTCAAAGACGTCTTTTCTCTCGGCGGATCATAATTTGATGCCATTATGTTGTTGAAAAATTTCAGAATTGGGATTTTTTTAAAAAAACCCACAAACGCCGGTAATTCTGTGCAACTAGTTTCGTATTTAATGTATATGATACAAAAATGTGAAACTAGTTGCACAGAATTATTGGCGTTTGTGTTGTTTTATATCCCAATTCTGAAGACTTTGTTTCAAAACACAGTCTTTACCTTTTTAATGATAAGTCGTATCCTGCCACAGGATCCAACTCGTCCTTGGATCTGACCATCTACAATCCCATTGTTTTACCTGACTTCTCTTGTTGAGGTCCTATATGAGTTTTCCAAGCCTCAAAGGTTTAGGCAGAGATGCAAAACTGAAAAAGTCAGATTGGGAAACCTTTCAACCCATCTGCAAGTCAAATCTGACGGCTGATCGTATGACAGCGTGGTAGATCCCATGCCCTTATTTACAAAAATACTCAAGGATGTTCATGGATATCCAATATCAGAAAAATTCAGCGATCTATATAGTGTCAACAAAGTATGGTTTGGCGATGCAAGCAAAGATGCCATCACGAAACAGGAAAACGTCCATAAACATTTAATATCAGTTCAACAACTGAAAATCTGAATATATACCGTATATACCGAGCTAAAAATCATCGTTCTATACCGAGAGGAAAACATGACGATAATTTGTCTCGAGGCCGAACTCTCGCTCCCCTATTAAATCAGTATAGAACATGATACGAAAAATCCTTGGCAATAACAAAAGCAACTATATTATGGTCACAACCATACCAGAAATTTCAAATTCGTAAGCCGAAACATTCTTGAAAATCGCCTGACAAGAGAATTATTCTGAAAACTTTCGCCTTGTCAAAAACTTGAGAGAAAAGGTTCCACCAAAATTTAAAATCTGTTAGTGCTAAAGATCATAATAAACCCGGAGAGTTGCAAGTTTCTCTTGATCGAGCTAATAACATTTCAGCAGGCAGTAGGATCCGATGATATCCAGTGTCAATATCTGAAACACTTTCCTGACACAGTTCTAAATAGACTGCTAAACATTTTGAATAAAAATTGTGAAACCGACGACTTTCTGCCGTCTGGCAACTGTAATAACTGTACCCAAACCAGGAATGGACCATACCAGCCTTACCAACTATCTTCCCATATCATTAATAAGTTGTGTTGGCAAGACCATGAAACGGAAGATAAATGGTAGACTAGTGGGGTATCTCGAATCGAACAAAGTACTTTCAGACGTTCAATGCGGATTGAGAAGCCAGAGAACCACAATAGGCCATCTCGACAGGCTTGAAGCATTTATTAGAAAAAACTTTGATACGGAAAGAACATATAGCTGCCGTAATTGTCGACTTGGAGATAGCTTACATCATAATGATTTATTCAACATAGGTCTAAGTGGCCGCTTACCTAACTTATCTCCAAGTTTTTGAAAGATAGAAATTTCGTAGTTAAGGTAGGCAGCAACCTTTCTGAGAGATATCCTCAGGGCATGGGTGTACCTCAGTGCAGCATATCGTTAAGCACCCTATACCGAATCAAAATTAACAGCATAGTGAAATGTCATAGCAAAGGAACTGACTGCTCTTTGTTTGTTGACGACTTTTGGATCTGCTACAGATCTTGAACTATGCATACAGACATGAACTGTGCATACAGATCTTGAACTATGCATACGGATCTTGCACTATGCATACTATTGAACACCAGCAACAAATAAGCTTAAATAGGGTCCAGAAATGAGCAGAAGAAACTGGGTTCAAATTTATTGGTGAAATCCACAGCTGATTGTATTCACTTCTACTCATTACATTGAATTTATGATGCCTGAAAGCTCTGTCTTGACGACTGTCTTATTCCTTTCGTACAGGAGACCACATTTTTAGGCCTTATGTTCGACCGAAAACTAACGTTGCTATAGCATGTTGGATATGAGTCCTGGCAAACACGAATTGCGGATTATGCTGGAAAATCTTGCTTCGGTTATACAGGCCATTAGTAAGATATAAACTTGACTAAGTCTCGAGTGTGTTCGGATCAGGCTGTAAATCTTATTCGCAAAGATTAATACGATACACACTCAGGGACTTAGACTTTGCCTGGGTAAATTTAGAATTTCCCCTTCATTACTCATCCTTGTTGAGGCAAACAAACCATTATTTTATCTTAGACGAACGAACTTCACTCTTCAGTGAGCCACCAAACTATCGACTAATCCAATCAGGTCGGTCAAGTCTTTAGGCCCAAATTGCAAACCTTGTACACTCAGAAATCAAACATCATTCCACCGTTTGTCACACGAATTAGTCTCTTCACCTACAAGCTGAAAATTATCGAAGTGGAAGTTGAAAGTGTGACTTTTGCGAATTCCAAATGTCGTTCAAAAATCATCCCGTTTTTAGAGCAAAGTCTGTGAGATCAGAGCCTCCCATCGCAACCGCACATCCATGTCTACGGAAGGTTCCAAAGACGGAGACTACATTGGAACTGCCATTGAAAAACCTCATAAAACCATATCAAACCAGTTAACTGTATAAAGCTTCAATAATTCTTACTGCAGAAATTACCGCCAAACTATCAACTTTATGCTACGTTGAAACCCCTCAAAGGAAAAACATTTCATCATCTTGTAGGATTTTCATTCCTAATTGAAAGCCTAACAAAATCTTAGATCTGACAAGCCACCGATATTCCAGCTACACAAGAAAGGTGATGTCCTAATAAAATCTGGGGAAAGTACTCTGTACCGTTAAAGAGTCCTTATACATATTTCAAACCTTATATAAACCAACATGGTCGTCAAACCTGGCAAAATATGTAGAATGAAAATTTAACAAACATCTGTGCATGAAGCCCACTATTGGGGAGTGGGATACGTCGTGTAGAACGAATCGGAGAGATGATGCGGCATTGTGCCGATTGCGTATTGGACGTACATACTTAGCTCGTGCAGACCTTCTGAAGGGTAAACCTCAACTAGTGTGAATTCCATGCGTGTTCACTGACAACAGAACACATTCTTGACGAGTGTGTCGACTTTCACCTTGCGCAGCTGAGGTACTTTGATGCGAACTGCATGAAAAGGCTTTATGCTGATGTACCAGCCGAGACACGCTTGGCCTTTCTGAGTGAATGCGATTAACATAACAGATTTTGATGATTTCGTTTAGGGAACTTATTATGTTACATTTTTATTCTTCATATGCATTTTAGAGCATTTTAACATCTTCACACATTACACTTTATCTTGTACTTTATGCTTACATCCATGTAGAATGGTTTATCTTCCTTAACTTTTGTGCAATCTATTTTTACATTTTTGAACGTCGCCTGAAGTTTCTACCATGTAGCTTCTGTTGTGCTGAGATGCTGATACAAGCTAACACATACACCAGTCCTTAAAGACAGGTACACATGCAAGTAAAACAATGCATGACAACAGTGCGTCCCCCAACATTTGCTTATGTACACCTTATAGACTTCATGTCGGAATGTATGTATGCAGACGTGTATTACTATGAGCGACATCTACTGATATTGACGAGATGCCCTGTCATCTGATTGGTTGAAGGGCTTCTATTAAGATCTCTGAATGTTAGTGTGTTACTTCATTTTGAACCAAGATTTATATTTAAAACCTCATCTACCTTCTACATGCGCACAAATTGGCCGTAAATCGGCTTTATACTATGCGATCAGTCAACACGTAGAACATTATTTAGCTGTCAGGTCACATGAAGTAATGACGTCACAGAAGCAGCTCCGAAAATTCGAGTACAATCCTGCACATGCAGCCGTTTAACGTTTCCTGTACAAAAAGGAATGAACCGTGGAATTTATCACAATATTTTGATTGTCTAGCACTCTATATGCCAATGCAAATGTTAATTGAGATCGTTGATACTGATGTGCAGCGTATAGCATGCATTATGTAAGCATTCTACGATAATTGTAAGTACACTACTTTAAGTGTGGTCATTCTTCTATGAAAGCTGCGCGTAATACACCACTTTTACTGTGGTCATTCTTCTATGGAAAGTCTGTGTAGTACACTCCTTTGAATGTGTCATTTTTCTATGGTAACTGTGTAGATATACCACTTTGTGTGTGGTCGTTCTTCTGTGGTAACTATATTTATTACACCACTTTTAGTGTGATCATTCTTATATTGTATCTGTGTGTAATACATCACATTGAGTGTGGTCATTCTATTGTAACACTGAGTAGTACACCACGTTGAGTGTGGTGATTCTTCTATGGTAAATGTGTATACTGCATCACTTTGAGTGTGGTCATTATTCCATGGTAACAGTACACCACTTTTAGTGTGTCATAGTAACTGCGTGTAGTACACCACTTTGAGCATTGTCATTCTTCTACGGTAACTGTGTATAGTATACCAATTTGAATGTGGTCATCATTCTGTGATAACTGTATATATTAAACCACTTTGAGTATGGTCATTCTTCTACTGTAACTGTGCATAGTATACCACTTCGAGCGTGGTCATTCTTCTTTTGTTGCTGTGTGTAGTACATCACTTTGAGTGAGGCCATTCTTCTATGATAAATGTGTATTTTACATTATTTTGACTGAGTCATTCTTGTAATGTACACCACTTTTAGTGTATACTATACTAATGTAAGTGTCGTAATTTTTCTATCACTGAAACATTTTAATTATATTCAAGACTTTTACCACATACATGTCAGTGACCTCTGTTTGATCTTTGGCCCAAAATGGTTTGTGGAAAATGCAACACTCGTTTGCTCAAATAAAATTTATTTCAGCTTCTTAGATGTTTTTATTAGATCTATCTTCTCAAAAATCTCTTCTATCTCTTCTTTTTCTTGTCGTAGACATTCGATCAACTGTTTAGCTGCATAGTCCTTTGGGTAGGTTTTCTATGCCTTGAAGCATTACAAACAAGCCTTGTATTCTAGCCTGCAAGGCTCTAACAAAGTGGCTTGAGTTGTGTTTATTCTGCTGGGTTTGGAGAGCATGAATCGTTTCTTTTTAAAGTTTCATAAATCAATAATGTTACTCTTAATTGTTTTTCGAATCCTTTAAAATATAACATATTGTTTTCCCCAGATTCAAGTAATTACACCTTCTGAGCTCCATTACAGAGCAGGAAGGCTGTATATGATTATCTATCTAATTATATCTCGTGTAAACCCATGTATACAACAATAACAAAATAAATGTCTCTGACTGTTTGATTTTTTCCTGAATAAAAAATTGTTTAAATCTTTGATGAGACACTAATGATGCATTTCCTCTACTTTTTAAAAAGCAATAAATTTATATAACAAATATTTCCTAATTTTAATTATAATTACGGGATATATTTCACATCTTTCAAATATAGAGATAGTAACAGAAATTCTTGGATTTTGAGTTACAAATTTATCCAGTTTTGATAATTCTACCGGATAGCCAATGTCACTCATGTTGAGTTCATGTACTGTTCGAACCAATTTTGGAGATACTTGTACAGGATGGAATGATGCAAATACACTCCACGTAAGAGATTCTCCTAATTTCAAGGGTTATTTGATGTAACCAGAATCAGACATGGGACACAGTATACATTTCTAGTTATATTAATTTTCTGACATTCCATCTAGAAGCGTTTCCAAAGAAAGTTTCCAACGTCATTAATATTTTTGCAAAGTTTCGTTCATGTCATTAAAAGTTTCACCAAAAAGAGTAAAGTATGTAATACTTGGAAAATGAATAAAGTATGTACTATTTGGAAAATGAGTAAAGTATGTAATACTTGGAAATGAGTAAATTATGTAATACTTGGAAATGAGTAAATTATGTAATACTTGGAAAATGAGTACTAGTTGTACCAGTTTCACCATCAGACATATATCTTTGCATTTCGACTTGTTTCTGTATTCGAGATTGTAAATAAAATCCTTGATTTGCAACTTAATGTTACTATATATATATATATATATATATATATATATATATATATATATATATATATATATATATATATATATATAGTAATTTTGTTCAGGTAATCATAATAAAAAGCCATACATGATAAGCATGGATATATAAATTCCCTAGTAAATTGACTTAAAAAGTTTAACTTTTGCCCGATTTAGTTCCACTGGCACTAGATCGTCTCTGAACATTTTATAAGTTTTGAAAGTAGACTTTCGTGTGTGTATCTGGAGTTTTTTCTTGGTCTGAACCAGTGTCACTTAAACATACTTTCGAATGTTCTCCATTGCTTTGCTTGTAATAAATCAATGATCATAATAGTCTTCAATAAAAAACGATTAAGAAGACGTGTGTTATAAATTGTGTTAAAATGAACAACGATAATAATTTCAGTGATAAAGTATACCTCATTTACGATAGTATCAAATGTTTATATCAATGATAATTTCATATAATGGAATACATTTCAAAAAATACTTTGAAAAAACGAATTCAGCTGCAATGGCTTTGCACTTGTAGATTTGTTCATTTTCTTAATCACAAAAATATACTTATCAAATAATGAACAGTTTATTAACTTACAATAATTTTTCTCAAAAGCAGTCTTTGCATAACTTTTTCATTTCTGTGTTATGAAGAATAATCTTTTCATTTAAATTTCTTTAAATAATTCCAAACAAGTATGGATCTGCTTTATTTCCATTCGTAGTTGTAAGTACAGATAAAGATTTCAGTAATATAACATGTAACGATCTTTGTCCTCCAAAGTTGT
This sequence comes from Megalonaias nervosa, assembly GCA_016617855.1. Classification (NCBI taxonomy): domain Eukaryota; kingdom Metazoa; phylum Mollusca; class Bivalvia; order Unionida; family Unionidae; genus Megalonaias; species Megalonaias nervosa. The sequence goes on from JAECUM010091075.1 coordinate 28,074, forward strand.
TGCCAAATCGATTTTACGGCTTACAGGAAATATATCATCTTCTTTACGCATTCCATGTAAATTTTGTCAAACGCCCCTGGTATGAACCGATAATTGATTGCGTGGGATGTGTTGTTTTCTGGAAATAGTGGTAATCAATTATGAGCATCATGTAAATGTTCGGGACTTTTAAACTGTAACCTTTAACTTGAAGTTTTTTAAGATACATGTACACCCAGACGTCATTTTGGTTTCCCTTGCTAACATCTGGGGTGGGGGGAGCAAAATAATTTAGACTGCGATGATGTCTTTCACAAATTTCTTGAAGCATTGGTTAACAAATTAACAACCTTTGTCTGAGCATAGCTAAATTGGTTTACGATCCAAAAATATGTCTTTCACTGCGTTGCGAACGGATCTTGCACATTTATTTTTCAGTGATTTTACCCAAATACATCTGAAAAAAAACAATCCCTAATCAACAGTAAACAATGCTTTCCAACATTTTATTTAAAAATATCGTACATCGGAAGTTCTGAATTTGTGTTGTACTTGTTACTGTATAGATTATGCGTCTTGATTATTTAACCATTTCTTAATGAAGCATAAACTGAATTGGTCAGGACGCTTCTTATGCAAGATTTGGTCGAGTTTCTGAGGACCGGCAACTGTAGCTGGATTAGAGACTTTAAAACTAATACTTTTTAAGTATTTCAGCCTTCTGCTTTTTTATTCACTATCTTCGTGGGATATTAATAAACAAATTTTAAACAAAAAATATTTCATCTCATTCTAGTTTCTTCAGTTTTTGTGAGTGTTATTTTATTTTACAGTTTGAGAAATAAAAAGAAAACGTAACAAATCCCCCTCTTTATTTCATATATATAT
>JAECUM010091076.1:0-34984 GCA_016617855.1 Megalonaias nervosa
CGGAACATAGACCTTAGAAGAATATTTTGAAGGTTGGAAAAGTCATAACTGTTTAAAGAGAGCTGTTTCATGACAAGAATGTTTGGAATGTATTCAAGATCCAAAGGGACTGTAACCTTCCCCTCTAGAGTTACATTTCAGAACTATAACAGTTATACCAAGTTGCTGAATCATGCTTGCATGCCATTTTATGGGATTTATTCAATTAAAGACTATCTTAAAAGCAAGAGAGATCTTCAGTGGTGTTGCTAATTGAAAAGAATATGTGGAAGATATTTTTAAAGGGATTATTACTATTGCCTCACAAGTCATATTTCATGGCTATGAAGGTTCTTCCTAGTTCTAGCATGCTGCTTGCATGCCATGTTTTCAGAATTGACTCCTAAAATGACTATTTTAAAGGTAGGAAAGGCCTTAAAGATGACATTCATAAAGGAAATATTTGGAACCTACTAAAAGTCTAAAGGGTTTATTACCATCACCCCAGAGAGTAATATTTCACAGTTATGGGAGTTATTTGTACAAAGGGTTATATCTGAGAAATGTCTTAAAAGAAATCTTACAATACAGGAAAAGTAAATACTGTCATTTTTAAAATGTGGTACACATGATAAAAGATAAAACAGGTGCTGATTTTATTCATGATCCTATTTACAGCTTTATTACAAGAAGCAACATCTAGAAATATTAGGAACTAATTTTGTGTATGCAACTGTCCTGAATGGTGACCTCCAAATCAAGTTGGGATAATTATTCCAGATCTTCAACCATGTGTTTAATTACCTTGAAGAAATGAAGAAATAAAAGCTGCTTAAAATTATTTGATAAAACTCGAGAAGGTGATCTAAGATGTCCAAATACTTTATTCAGTATATATCAATATACATGCCAAAATGTACAGAGTCATTTCTCTCTCTCTTCCTCTCCTACCAACAATATAACACACACACACACACACACACACACACACACACACACACACAAAATATATACTTTTATAAGTAATGGAAAGATCATCACAATCGGAATGAAGAGGCTAGGACAATGTGAAAAACAATTATATCTGACACTGTTTCAAAAAAAAAAATAATGCTGTAATTCTGGACAGCATGTATCTAACAACATACATCAACAAAGTAACTCCAGTATTTGAATTTAATTTTGCATTTATGTAATAAAAATGTTAAATATTATCTATTTAGTTTTTTGTCAGATTTACCTAAGGAAATGACACCAGATGAATTATTTTTGTACTAAGTATATTTGGGAGCAACTTCTCAATGACCATTCTGATGGTTGTATCCTGGAAACAAAAATGTTATCATTCACTCAAGTTCAGAAAAGGAAAAATGAGTGAAAATCATGAAACTATTTATGAAATCCATTTTGCCCTTTATGAACAATGAACAACTATTAAGGTTGTTGATTTTTAATAATAGGTCAAGGTTATTACCCATTCCTACACAATAACAACACTGTGCTAACATCACTACACCAATGGAGGCATGTATATTTTACAAGCACAATGTCATGTTATATCTTGTCATTGTTGTAAATTTGTTAATTACTTTGTCTGTCAATGGAAGTACAGCATTAATTAATATCTAATATCATCACAATATCTTAAGCCTTTCCTTAAATGTGAAACAATTGTAAAAAGAATGAAATAAGGTCGTAGAACGATCCAATATGTTGCAATTACGAGTCTCCGGAAGAAGCAAGATAACAAAGATAACAGATTAATTTGTGTATGTTTATTAGACATAAAGGATTCTTATCCCTCTATAATTTTGCTTATCATTGCACCACACACACACACACACACACACACACACACACACACACACACACACATTCCATCATCCAGTAGCATTAGACAGAATGATGATGAAAACTGTTTGTGTTTATATTTTGATATTAATAATCAACAACCTGCATTTTACCTCAACTTGGACTTGACTGCTGACCAGCCGACATTCTCATCTTGTGCCCCTTTTGCTCCACTGGTACTCTGTCAATTGAAGTACATGGCCCACTGGTACTCTATCAATCAAGGTACACAGCCAACTGGTACTCTGTCAATCGAAGTACACAGACCATTGGTACTATGTTAATCGAAGTTCATGGACCACTTTTACTCTATCAATCAAAGTACATGGACCACTTGTACTCTGTCAGTCAAGGTACACTGACCATATATGTCTCATTGACAGCAGCAAGATGATGAGATAAGGAATGATATTTGTTTAGTTGTCAAAAACTTGGATGCATGATATATTGAAGCTGCTCATGGTTTGTCCATCCCTGTCTTTCTTTCAAAGTTAATAATTGTTACAAATAAGAAACACAAGTAATAATAATAACTTCTCATAACATACATCCATATGCCAATTTTATGTGTTACAGTGAAATATGGTCCAAGATAGTCATGTGTTATGGTGAAATATGGTCTATGATAGTGATGTGTTATGGTGAAACATGGTCCAAGATATTGAAGTGTCATGGTGAAATATGGTCCAAGATTGTGATGTGTAATGGTGAAATATGGTCCAAGATATTGATGTGTTATTGTGAAATATGATCCATGATATTGATGGTGTAACAAGCAAATGAAGAAGCTAATGGGCATTTTTGGACAAAATAGCTATCAAAGATACCATACAGCTCAATACATGTACTAGGTTCTGCATAGCTGTGGTCAAGTGATGGGTCCCATTCTTGAGTTTCTTCTTGAGACTCTTCCATCAGGTCAATATCTCTGGCAGGCTGTCCAAGTGGATGAGGGGATGGTGGCTTCTTTCCAAAAACATCATCATATGGCACCCTTATGAATGACCCTGATCACTGTTGTATTGAGTTGATTTGAAAGTGTTTACTGATATATGAAATATAGGTTGAAATACAAACACTTTTCGTATAAAATCAATTTTAAGAATGTATGCATTTACTGCAGCATTTGCTGCAAATGTAGACAGTATTGGATGTAATATCTGCACATAACTGCATACTTGGTCTAGTTAACAAAGCATATTCCATATAGCTGTGGCAATACATTATTCCAAGGTGTGAAATATATGGGTAAGGATGTCACGCCAGGACCAAATAGTCTCCATTATTCTAATATTTTATACATTTCTTCAGAAAATTGGTTAGTAACCATGTAAGTGTGTAAAATTATGAAACTGCTAATATGAATCGTATTTTAGCACATAGTACACTGTATATATAGGGTGTGCAGTTCAATATTTTTGATGTGACATTTAATGATATAACTTTATTTGATCATGAAAATAAAACCATGAAATTTGTCCACATTATTCTCTTTACTGACTGGCTGCAATCCTGCAAATATTTTCCTTACCCGACCTTCTGGAACTTTATGCTTTTGCTAATAATATCAACAGTTTGATGGCCATTATCAAAACTGATTGCCCAAAGAAAATTGGGAAAACAGTAATGTCTGTCATAATATCACAAATTTACCACACAGGGACTCATTGTGCAATGTATAATCATGCAATGAAAAATGGCTTTAAACCCCAAACAATAACAACAACAAATAAAGCAAAGGGTATTGGGCAATTGATAGTGGACATGGAAGAAGGGTGGCAATATACCTTTAACATAAAAGCCACCCTATATAAAAGAATGGTTTAAATGTTAACTCATAGGAGTAAATAAACTTGCCTCTGTTCACGAAGGAATATGGACATAAACTGCTCTCCCAAATGGCAGAACCAACCATAGCATATTTATAATATATATTAAAATAAATCAATTGATTGAAACCATATTTCTTAGTATGTTATACAATTCTGAATCTAAATAATATTTGTCTATGTCTACTGTACTCTACTGTTCCAAATCAAATCATCCAAATATCTGGTCACAAAATCATCCAGTCTGACAATCTGATAATAACTCCAGCTAAATGAATGCAAATCAGCACCAACAAATCTAAATTTTTAGCAACATTTCTGCATCCAGCTCAGTTTCTGTATCCAATCAGACTCCCTTCAGACAAGTATCCAACAACTGGAATGCTTCAGTCAGATCCCATACTACATATGTGTTGAATATTTGTTGTGGAATAAATATATGTTTCGGTGAAATTGTTCTAAAAAGCCACTTCCAAACTCATGTTATTATGACTCTATAGTCTTAAAATAAATAATAGAAAAGAATGAGAAGCAAAATGGCTTTATAAAATTCAATAAATAATTTATTTCCCTAGAATACATAGTAAAAAATGTTAAAATCATTTAAGGTATTGCAAATTAAATTCCCAGATAATCCTAGAATTACTGAAACAAGTCCTAATGATTAAAGTTCTGAATAAACTTTAGTGGTATTCCAAAATAAATCAGACACCTAAAGTGTTGAAGTGCCTGAAGTGGCATGTATCATGGTGATGTGCCAACAATCTTTTGTTGAATCACAATAATACAACCCAATAATATATCTTTGATTGAATTTCTCTATAATTCCCAGTTAATGTTTCTTTCCAAGAATGTAAGTTTAGATGAGAACTTTTGTATTTCCAAGGAATAAATAATTTGAAAACGTCAATTACAGTTCAAATCAAATACTGCACCCAACAATGATTCTGCCTCATGATCTTATAGCACAAATGAATAATTTCTAGACAAATAAGATTATATAGTACTCTACTTGACCTCAGGTCACAAGTAGTATTTTCTATTAAAATAAGCAATTATCTAATGGAAAATTTCATTCTCAAAAGTTCTAAATGTTTGCAAGATAAACTCTTTGCTATAATTAGAAAGTCTATTACTAACGTTTCAATAAAGAACATGGTAAACACAATCTTCTTGATGCAGGCCAAGATAATAATCCTAATAGTTAACCCGTTCTCAAAGAGAAAATATTTGCTATGTATTAGTTGTTTACAGAATTTAAAAGATCAGTGATTCAGGTCCGGTAGAAAATGAACTTGATTTTGGACAGGTCAAGTCCAAACTACAATTATCTATAGCATATCATGAAATTTTTCAAAAATAAAAAACTGATAAACAATGCAAATTAAATATACATAAGAATGTATACGGTACTCCAGAAGACCTAACCAAGTGAACTATGTTTAACAAAACCAAGGAATTCCCAGCAGACGTCAAGTTTTGAAAAATTATCCTGTTGGTGACAAATGCTTTACTGATCATATGTACAGCTGATCATGTAATTATTATTTGTTATAAAATATACTTCTAAATGTTACTTGTTATAAAATTATTTGATACTGCTACAACTCTCATTGGGACTATTCTCCATGCGCATCATCAGAGTCAAAATGAAATACCAACAAATATCATCTTCCTTTTCTTTTTTCCACTCTAATTGAAAAACTAACTGATAAAGAAAATCTCAGAAGGGTAATGATTTAATGATGAATTTATGAAACTCATTGAATAATGTCCAGCTTTTGTCAAGACTTGGACAATATGAACATTATTCAACAAGTTTCATAAATTCAATATTAAACCATTGCCCAAATGAAATCCTCTATTTGTGAGTATGATTTAGTCTTAACAGTTTTATCCTATCTTCATTTACAGGTTGAACTTCTCATATATTATGTGGAATATTTCTTACCCTGTAAAACGCTTTCCAAATCAATATTTTCTCCAAGAGAGTAGATGCTACATTAGTGGAGTTCTTAAAATTATTTGAATATTACACTGACTATGGCAGTTGCTATTATCAATTTGCAATACAATATTAACATTATCTTGTAATTTATAACTGTAACTAAGTGACTTTGACTGCTTACATACTTTAATTGGTTTTTTTTTTTTTATTCTTTTCAACTTTGTTACAAACACAATTCGATCTTTCCTGTCTAACATTCCTCTGCACTCGACTTATAACTCTACAAAACTTTTATCTACAGAAAAGCATAATTCATTCAGCATATTCATTAATAGCAAACATTTTATAGATAAATTCATGGGTGATATCTAAACATTTGTATTATTTATCTGAGCAAATCAAAATTAATTTGATTGCAAAAAATGTTTTAAAATTTAACTTGTATAACAACTTTAAAACATTTTGATTATCACTGTCATAATTTAAAAGGTAATGAATGGAATTCAAATACAAATAGCAACATTCATACCATGTAACAAATCTTACAGTATTGGTGTTATTTTTCATTAAAATGAAATTAGTTGTACACATGCTCTACGCAATAAATATAGAAATCATATTAATAGTCATTGATACAATTTATACATTATATTACATGTACCTAGTAGACATTTGTCAGGGTTTAACTTCACAACTTATCTTAAAAAATCACTTGAAAATGTTATGAAAGTAACAAAAAAACCTGCCAGTATTTACCTTGTACTTTAATTTTGGTAGCTTTTCCAGAGAACTGTTTCATCTTCAGGTCTCCAATCAAAAATATAAAATACATTGTTCACACAAATCCTAGCCACCTATTTATTAAATGTTTATTACTAATATATTTGTCCCTGCAAAATGAATTAAAAATCTGTCAAATTCCTCATTGCTACGGCACTTATATAACTGATGCACAAACCACCCCTCTGTTTATTTATATCACTTTACACAGTCATGCAATTTCTTGAGAAAGGGTGCAACAAATGAGGATTCCGAATGGTTGAGTTATTCCAAGATGTCATTGCAAAATTTTAAAGGTTCCATAATTACCCTTAAGCCCATGCCCTCTGTGATGTTCAGACCAAACCAGAACCTGTCCTTTCTTGGACTACATCAAAGATTTGCTTACCTTTAAAACTGAAGTACTCAACAAAGTGCAAAACTACCACCTTTGAAACTTAGATTTGACATGGGCTCTTGTAGGTTTTTTGCAAAAACACCTGTAAATACCATTTATATGAAGAACTTTATTTCAATTTCAATAAAGACATGTATTAGAGTTTCCTTAGCAAATCGTAATGGGCCCAAAGGTTTGGAACTAGTTTGATACTCTTAACATATGGACATGTCCTCCATGTTGATCAGCGAAGGGATAACATCCAAAAAATGGTATATAGCAGCAGTGGTGCAGAGTGCATAACTCGCGAGACAGCAGAGATGCTTAGGGTGCAAGGGAAAGTGTTTTTATGCACAAATCTATTGCCACAAACATAATATTAAAAACTCCTCAAAATACACAAGCGGGGTGAAAATGGTCCATATTTTTGGATAGTCATATTAAAATAAAGCAAATAAATAGTATTCACTTGACCTGACAAGTCAATGGCAGCTCATAGGAAAGGAATTTCATCCTCTCCAACCCAAATTTATGTCCTACATTTTTCACATTCAAAGGTTATTTTTGACACAAAATGATGCTCACAGTATAAACACAAAATCTTTAGCTAGGTGATACTTCTGAGACAAATTATTGCGTACTAACCAGCTTGATGCCATTCAAAATTGTTGCCAACAGGGCATTTTTGAGATATTCAAATCTTGTCTTGTACCCACATGTCTAATGCTATGGGTGGCTAGTTTTTCTTCCAGGACAACTATTGGTATTTCACTGTCTACATACTGCGAGTAACGATGGAAGGAGTAAATGCCTCACATCAATTTCAAGAACAACACAAGCCCGAAACCTTCTAATTCACACATATATTTATATCTATAATTATTAAACAATAATATCTGAAAAATTCACACCATAGCCTTAAATAAAGAAATTTGATATTGGCCAATTTACAAAACTATCCTCTGCCACCTTAAACATTTTGTTCAAAATTGTTTCCTGTCAAAAGTTGTGTAGATATCACATATTTAGACATCTAGATAATGGTATAAAGGAAAATTTATTGTATGCAAAACTAATAATGTTATTAATCTTCTAGAAAAAAAAGACTACTTTGCGGCAAAAAAAACCATTGGATTGTTTATATTGTGAGTTCTGACTGCCTGAATTTTTTCAAAGATTTAAGATTATGTGCAACCTCATATGCTTCAGGTCTTTGTTTACCACTATAACATTTGGACAAAATCAAAATTCTTTTATGATGCTGCCTGAATGCTGCGAAGGAATTTTTAAGTTACAAATTTTATGAGTGAATGACAGAAATACTACATTAGTTCTCAATGACAAAGCTGAAAATGTTGTCTAAACTTTTCTAGCTGACTTAATAGAAATAAACCAGACAATAAAGTAAATAATTTGCTTTATCAGTAATTTTAGTCTAATATAAAAATAGTTCCTAATCTTTCAGTATTGTTTTGGTGGTACTAATAATAGCAGCAATGTTGTGTGGGTGTGAGTGTTTTGGGGGTGGGGTGGGATTGGGAGAGTAATCAGTCTAACTAATCAAGAGGGCTCCAAGTTTAATCAACAAACATTAGATCTTTATTTCACATTGATATACTGATGTGTGGGACCCTGGTAAGCTTGCAGAGTGACATATCAAATAAATCCAATGATAAATGGCCACTGAAATTGACCATACAATTTAGCAGAGAAATTTCATCTCACACTCCATTCACTTACAACAAACTTGACTGAGTTTTGGAGTTTCACAAAATGATAGGATATGCTAAGACAACTATGGAACAAATATTAACAGTGGAAAATTAAGTTCAAGATAGGAAGCATTTCAACTACTTGGCTTTTAAGAAGTACACACCACAAAACAAAACTCTTGCTGAAGTAAAATCTGTCCGTCAAAGTCAATATCTTGTGCATTTAGATCAAGATGAGTATCTGGACGAGATTCAAGCTAGTGCTTCTTTCATCAAGTCTTCCTTCGGTTGTAAGGTATTTTCCAATTGACTTGAGCAAATTTAATTGTTTAAAAATCTTCTGACAAATTTCAGTGACTTGCTGATTATAGTTTATCAAGTTTTACTGAATCTTCGCAAGATATATTAGCCTCACTGTAGTTGTAAGTCTCGAGGTTTTCGTTCGTTTTCTTCCCAATTGCAATAGCTTGGAACTTATCAGTATTAACTTTCATTTCATTGTTGGCAAACCACGTATTCAAGGTATTGCATTCCTCATGCAAAGTACATTTCGTAATATTAAAGTTATAGTGAGTGTAGGCAAGTGTGATGTCATCAGAATGTTTGTATAGATCAGAATTATTAATGAATAATGAAGATGTCATTAATAAAGATATTAAAAACCAACAGTCCAAGAGTTGATCTCTGGGGTATATTCATAGATAGCTGACCATGTACTAGTTTCCTATTTTGACACATTGTCTTTTGAGAGGTACACTGCCGAATCTAAAAAGTCCATATGCTGCCATTTCTGGGGGAGGAGTTGGTGGGAAAAAATAGTCAAATGCTTTTGATAATCCATAAAAATAGGTGCAGCATATTTGTTTTGGTCTAGTAGTCGCAATAATGTTGTTGGACAGCTGAAACCATTTTGAAAGCAGAAACGTATGGGAATAAGATATTATCAGTGTAATTAATGACTGGTCGAAAAGAGCTTGTTCAAAGAGTTTCGATATCGTTGGGAGAATATTGATAGATGGATATGTTATAGGAATGAAAGGAAGGAATCATATAAATTTAAAAATAAAATGAAATATGTCATTAACATCATATTAACAATCATATGTATTGCACCGATTCATGGCCAAAGATCCATCTACCAGTGAAGATGCAAACAACAATGTAAGCTGGATTTAGTGTTATGTGTGTGAAGACTGGTTCCATCAACATTCCTTAGACATCGTTTCAGAAGAAGTTGATGATGATGGTTTTACATTTCCGTGCTCCTCTTGCAAGGCAAAATGTATTCAAGACCGTACTAGCAACTAAAAGATTTGTTAACTTTGTGAATTTTGTTTTCCATTATTTGTTCATTGGTCATCATTTTTACCTTAAAGCAGGAATCATACTGAATTAATTGTTACTTTAATACAGAGTCTTTACAAATGGTTTATCACAAGTTATTAATCTATGAAGCAGTTATCCCTACATTAATATCCTATCAGTAGTACGCGCTTGCTCCGCGTTATCATTTTCGTTCAGTTTCACATCTAATTGTTCAATTATTTTTGTTTTATTTGAATTCATATAATTAAAATATATAGTATAACTTTGTTAATTATTCATATATGATTCACCAATCTCTCTCTCCGTCACTTAGACCACTGCCCCGGTGGCCGAATAGTCTAAACCGCTCGCCTTTACCGATCACTGCCATCTCAACTCTGTCCGCGTGGGTTCGAGTCTCGGGCTAGGCTAATGTGGATATGTCAGATAACTACCAGCTTCCCGAATGCTGGCTGATTTGGACCATGACCGATTTGGACCATTTCTGATGTAAAATATTATAAGAAAAGCCACGGAACACACATGCTTGATTTATTTTGGTAGTTATTACTCTTTTCGCATACATAGTCAGAGAATGCAAAAAGTTGATGTTCAGCTTTTATATTCACATAAGATAGCTGTTGGTAAATTTCTAGTTGAAATCTGAACAAAACTGATATGAATTACAGCATTTAAATCTTTTAAAAGCCAAAATAAAGAAAATATATAGTTATGGCTTTAATTAAAAGCATTTTGAAACTTTTCATAAATCAGGCCAGTACGGCCAATTCCAACAATATCAAACAGTAATGCACATAAATTTATACATGGTTTTCATTGATTCCTCATGCAAGTCGTGCTTTCTTCGCAATGTATTTATCTCCCACCCCACCCCCCAAAAAAGGTATGATAACATTATTGAATAGTAACACAACAGTAAAACGGACTTTACCGGTATCGACGAATTTGTATATTTTGAGTAAAATTTGTTTATTTGTGGACACCCGCATGCCCGTCCAATGACAGAGTTGGTTAGATTTTTGGGGCTGCCACTTCATGGATTTAAAGATATACTCATTATATAATTTGTTCATGAAAAAGAAACTCAGTATGCCTCGTATATACATATATATATATATATATATATATATATATATATATATATATATATATATATATATATATATATATATATATATATATATGAGGTTACTGTATGGACCATGTTTTCACGGTTTTATCAGCAATTTTTATACAATTAAATGATTCAATATGAATTGAAGAATACAAATTAAATGATGTGCTTTAAACAAATTATTTTAAAAATATATTTCATTTTTAACTGAGATAACACCGCCATTTTCGTTACAAAAAATCTTACTGCATGAACCCTGTTTCATATTTGTTCTTGTATTGTCAATGTTCGCAATTTTAATATTTTAATTTTTCTCAGTGGAACAAACAATTTAAAAGCTTGCACACAGTTGAATCAGCTTAAAATATTTAACTACTAAATTGCCGGTGCAAAATAAACAGTCTTACTTTATTTCATTTCATTATATATAACAACTCCATTATTACGCGTTCTATCGGGGTTTTGTAGCCTTAAATGCGTATTTGAACAGCTAAACGTACATGGGAAATAATGAGAAATATCGTCTTTAAAAACAAATGCCTCATTAAATCCCGGACAAAAGTTAATGATATATCACATGGGCCGAATCAGCCCGGAATTTGGGCCGAATCAGCCAGAAATCTGGGCCGAATCAGCCAGTAATGTGGGCCAAATCAGCCTTTGTCCGAATCAGTCTGTTACCCAGCTTCGCATGGGTCGGTGGTTCTTACTGGGATTTTCCCCGGGTTTCTCCTCCATGTACTTTAAGCGTTAAGCTCAAAACAACATCTCTTTATCACTTGCCATCCTCATTAAATGCAACTACGTTGTCTACAAAACAGTATTAAGATAAAAACGGTCTTGGTAAACTACCCAAGAACTATCAAGAAGTACCAAGAACTACTAAGAAGCACTAAAAGGTACTTAGAAGCACTTAGAGGCTCTGAGTCCTAGAAAGTGGGCACTATGAACATTGTAAAACATTAAATTACCCAAGAAAACCAGAAATGGTACTAAAAGATATCGATAAATTTTGTTAACATGGACTGTAACAGATGCAAATGTATTTTGAGCATCAGGAAAGACAACTCTGACTAGGCTTCTCTTTACTGGTCAGTTTAAAGAAATATCAAATGTAAGAGAAACAAAGGAACATGAAGAAAAAAGAAACAGACAAAAGAAACAGGGTAAAAGAACCAATATAAAAAATACACCAATAAAAACGAAAGAAAAATAAAAACAGGAAAAGAAACAGGTATGAAACAGAAGTAAGAAAAGGAAGAAAGAAAACTTTTCTTTAAAATATATTTAAGATACAATGGGGAATAAAATAGTTATTTTGAATGTATATTTTGAAAATTGTGTGAAGTGAGATGTAATTTGGCAAGACTATTTCCTCTTCTCTAACACAATCAGTTTCCTTGCTTCCTATATCTGCATTGTGTACTATCTTTTGAAACAAAGAGTATGTATTTACTATTTAACCACATTATGAACTATTAAGAAATACAAGGAGTACTAGAAATCCATAAGTTTTGGAAATAAACATTAAAATCTTTCGCAGATCACTTTAAGTTAAAAACGCATATGGTATACTGATATTAACATCTCTTGAGCATCAGTAGGACAATTCTTTATACACATGCAGGCTTTTTATCGAGGTATTATTGCTATTATTATTATAAAGTCATGTCAGTATTTTAATAACAAAAGAATTTAGTTGCTGCTAAATACCCGTAAGAATCACTGTGATATTTATCAGATTATGTTTCAAGACAGTCTGTGCAAGTTTAATGTTGACTTTAAACCATATATTAACCCGAAATGTAAAGTTCATCAGCAAATACAGAGCCATGGTTGCTATTTAAAGTGAACTATTTTGTCATCAGTTTACTATTTTGCCGTATATGCTCTACCAGGTTTCACCGGTGTCTTCTGGTTTAGCTTTTTGGCCACGCTTTGCGTCCTTCTAGCAGTAAATGTGCCATCAAAGGAGATAACAATCCCTGGTTTCTGTTATCTTGTTTTAGCACTCAGGAAGTTTTCCTTAAGCAAATTTGCTTGTCCTCAGACTTGTTGTGCCATACAGCCAGTGCAATTTTATATTTGCTAAATCTTGGAAGCAAACTGAAGTTTCTAGTACAGTAGAGAGACCGCCGCATATATGTCATCTGTACTCTTACAACTTTGTGCAGTTGTAGAATAAGATCATCAGTTTTCCTTGTGTTCCATTTTACAGCAAGTTTCAGTTTGTGATTCATGAACTCAGTATTGTTACTTGTCCATAGTTCGTCTTTCTTGCTGATGCAGTGGTCGGCAATTTTTCATTCTACGTATTTTTCGTAGTATTGAGGAAAGTCTTCGTTTTTATATTGCAGTCTTTCTTTGAATTTCTCGTTGCTATCATCAAAGTCAATTCTATCTTTTGCGTAGGCTACTCCAGTAGGGCCAAATATCTCATTGATAATTCTTTGTCTTTCATTGGATGTTTTTGGAATTTTGTCAATCGTCTGCCGCTTAAGACTGTGTTTGATATGCTTAATACAGAATTTCCTTTTCGCCTCGGGGAATATCGTGTCAACTGCATTTGTCAGTGCTTTCTCCTCATCGGAGCCTATCAACATTTGGGAGAAAGATGTTTCGCCCAAATGTCGTTTCGCCTATGGACATTAAGAAGAAATGAATTTTCAGCACAAAATTCACAAATTTGAATAGCTATACATGTATAGCAATATAGCAATATCATTAATAGTTTCTTTCATTTTCAATTTACTTTTGAAAGGGAGAGTACTCGATCAAATATGTAAATTAACCGAAATATAAGGGATAACATAGTTATATCATACATGTTTTCTTTAATTAATCAAGACGGAAGACAGGAAAAATGAGAAAATGCTCAAAGTCAGTGCTTGGCAATTTCAATTTGAATATAACAATCCAAACGAAGAATTAAAAAAATGATTAATGTTGTGTAAGGTTACCGGTCAAAATTTTAAAGATATAGTTCCACGGAAATATCTTAGAAACAGTTAAATAAAGTACCTTTATTTCTTAAAATTGATAATCGGCTTTATAAGAAATTATTTACAGAACCGTTGGTGTTGCTTCTATTAAAAGCAAATTTAAAAAATTGCAAGGTATGGAAATGAAACTCATATTTTGCCTTTCACCATTGTAGGTTCGAATCCCGATGGGGTTTTATTCATATTTTCCTGAGGTTTTCTCCACCAACAATATACTGGCTGATATACATAGTTGAAACATTGCTTATAAATAGCGTAAAATCTAATTCCAACCAACCAAACAAACAACGCGTATGTGTGTGCGTATGATTTGATTTTTAAAGTAGCTTTAATTTATTTTTTCAATCATATCGCTACGATATCTGTAAGTGTGGAATGTTCAAAGTGACTTTATTCAGTAATTTTCTAGTCAGTTTGTAATGAATTTGAACATTTTAAGCCAGCAGAGTGGTTAAGAAACTAACGAAGTATCCAGTAGTTCTTGTAACTTAATAATAATAATAATAATAATAATAATAATAATAATGACTTTATTTAAAGGAACTTATTTATATACAAATGCACACGTATACTCACATGCAGACCTATACATATTAGCATGTACATGTATAGACACAATATATTTATTTTCTTTCCTTTCACCAGATGGATATTCGCCCATACTTACTGAACCCACATAGTCAATATACATGTACATATGCAATTAGTGTCAAAATAGATGGGTAGTATATTTAAAGATGTCCAGAGGCATTTATTAATACAAATACAGTTGTTTTCATTTTCATTTTAACTACATCTCTGAAGGCACTAGATATATTGGGTTTGGAAGAAGGAAATAGAGTGGGCATTTCTAATCTCAACTGGAATACTATTCCAGACCAAAGTTCCAGAGTATTTTAAACTTTTTTTTAATAATTCCTTACTTGGTTTTGGAATTCTATGGTGATTGGTAGACAATGATCGCAGATCGGGAGTATTACCAGATAACCTATACTGGAATAGTGATTGTAAATATTTGTATTGTTCTGTCTTTTAGTTCTATCAAATGATGATGATGATGATGATGATGATGATGGATTAATTATCTTATGTTCACAGAATAATAAGACTACAGTTATTCCTAGAGATTAGCCTTGACAGAGTTGTCTTTCCTGATACTCAAAATACATTTGTATCTGTTACGTCCCCAGTTAGCAATCTGTATCGGTTTATTTTAGTACCATTTATGTTGTTGTTGTTGTTGTTTTATGGGGGGGGGGGTATTTAATGATTTACTATGTTCTTAGTGCCTAATTTGTAGCACTTAGAACCTCTTAGTGCTTCTTAGTAGTTCTTAGTGCTTCTTAGTAGTTCTTAGTGGTTCTTAGTAGTTCTTAATGCTTCTTAGTAGTTCTTAGTGGTTCTTAGTAGCTGTTAGCAATGTTTACCGGGACACCCCAAACAAATTTCAATATTTATAGCCGGAGAATGTTTTCTTATTAACTGATATTTATTCCAATTAATAAAGTTTTACGAATCTGAAAAAAAAAAATGGAAAATGTCAGAGGTGGTGACAATTGGTATTTTAACAACACAATACACAACCCCCACCGCATACGATATGGCGATTAGCACCGAAAAAATCAAACTGATGACATACAACATCCAATGGCACCAGTGCAGAAATAAAGATCAGTGAACAGAAGCTGGAAAGAGTCACAAGCTTCAAGTACTTGGGATCAATTATCACAGATGAGGGCTCCAAACCAGAACTACTCTGCAGGATTGCCAAGACAACAGCAGCATTAACAAGGCTGAGACCAATATGGAAAGATACCAACATTGCTTTTGGTTCCAAAATAAGGCTGATGCGCTCGATTGTCATATCCATCTTTCTGAATGCTTGTGAAACATGGTCATTGGACGCTCACATCAGATCTACAAAGAAGGATTCAAACCTTTGAAATGAGATGCTACCGCAAGATCTTGGGCATCTCATACACTGACTATGTAACCAACGAAGAAGTCCACAACAGGATCCAACTAGCCATCGGATCCTATGAAGACCTCTTGACCACTGTAAAAAAAAAAGCACAAACTGAAGTGGTACGGTCATGTCTCAAGATCATCTGGACTGGCAAAAACAATCTTGCAAGGCACAGTGCGAGGGTGCAGAAGAAGAGGCAGACAGAAGAAGAGGTTTGAAGACAACATTAAGGAGTGGACAGACATGGATTTGGAGATTCTCAAAGGGCAGTAGAGAACAGGGAAAGATGGAGAGAATTGGTTGTAAAATCAACTGTGGTGCCCCAACGACCTCTTAGGTTAAGGGATTGATGATGATGATGATGATGATGATGATGATGATGATGATGATAACATTTTTAAAAAAAATTATAAAAAATATTCATAGCTGAAGAATGTTTTCTTATTACCTGATATTTATTCCAATTAATAAAATTTCATGATCAAGAAAGAAATTGGAAAATTTCAAAGGTGGCGACAATTGGCACATGACGGACGAACATTTAATTTTTAAAGAAATCTTTGGAGTGGGCCTTATTGAATTCAGTTATTTTTGTTGGAACCGATACATCTCAGAAACGTCGAAAAATGATATATTTTCCTACAGCATTTTGTTTTTCTCAATGATCGGTTCAATTTTAGAGTAAACTCAGAAGATTCCAGAAAAAGCGGCGACAATTGGTTGCCAGCCATTATAGACAAGGCCTAACGGTATCACGGTACCAATTGTTTTTCCATAGACCTCAATGCTAATGTCTTGTGAAATAAATATACTTTCTATCCTACCTCAGCAGGCATGTCACACACTGTCATAGAGAACAATGTTAGATTGTCAGTTTGACAAGGACAGAACCAGGTACTCCACTGCATTTAAGAGAGATAACTCAGCTGGAACTAGACAGGGGTAAGTGCTGGAACTAGACAGAGGTAAGAGTTATCTAGTCACACCAGACACATTTTCAGTCAGTGTACCACATTATAAATTAAAAAAAAAAAAAAAAAAAAAAATGATCTAGATATGAATTAACATAATCTCACATGTTGCCAAGAGGCTCCACTTTTTTTAAGCCTAACAGAAAGTACAACTCTTACATAAGCTAGTTTTCTTGTTTATTTCTGAATACAATGTTCCTACGCCTTAAGCTCCTCCCACCTGGGGTTGTACAATTATACCTATAGATCCAACAGTAAATTACTATATTTTCATTTTTGAACAAATAAAAAGCTGAAAATTGGCCTTTACATGTTACTTTAATATTGAAAAAAGTGGTATGAAATGAATAAAAATATAAATAATGAAATAATATAAGCATCCATACATTTTTTTGCTACCATCCTTCAAAAAGAAAAAAAAAAAAGAAAGAAAGAATGTAAACATCCATGAATTTGTATGCTACCCTCCTTCAGGATATAATTTCATTTAACTAAAATTTACTTTGCACTGAAGTTCCGGTTCCGCTTAAGGTCTGGGTGGGCGGAGCATCAAACCCCTTGTCAACACGGTTACATTAGTCACGACTTGTAATAAGCATGTGATAATCAGCGCGAATTTGTCTCAGTCTTTACAGAATTTACAGATTGAGTATTTTCTCCTAAACGCCAGAAACATGACAGCATCTTCAGCTGATAAAAGAAAAGCGTAAGTTTATTGGGAGTTGGCCGATCTGCCATTTGTTCATATGACCTGATCAGTGACACGAACGGGTCGTAGTGATGCAGTTAGGTTTCCGTCCCATTCACAACAATTGATTGTCGACTTTCGAGCTAAACTGCTGCCTGCGCATAGCTCATGTTATAAACCAATTTCGTTTAAGTATACATGTACTTATCTATGTTTGTTTGTTTGTTTTTGTTTTTGTTTTTGTTTTTTTGTTTTTTGTTTGTTTTTTTTTTCTCAATTCCATTAAGTCCATCCACAGACATCAGAAATTATATCACTGTAGTGAGAAAATGTTAGAATATCCGAGGGGGAAAAATCATATTACAAAGGCAAGGTTGGCATTGTGGATGGGGATGCAATAAAATATTTGTCAATTTTTCCACGCTATTCAAAATATTTGTACTAATCATTCCTACACCATGGTAGCATACCAGTAAGATCAGTAGTTCCAAAATGTTCAGGAACAAATCTTTGAGAATCCAGTACCAGAAAAATTAGTGATACCATTTCCAAAGCCACTGTCATGTGTCATATGCTGTGGGACAGTCCCTATGTATTTAAATTCCTAATGTTGTTTCAAACTGGTAAATTGTGCAGTCTCTCTTTGTTTACAAATCTATAAATTTATCACTGAATATAAAATAAAAACTTCTGATTTGTTTTTATGTATTGTTGTGAACCAGGTCATGTGTAAATAGCAAATGGAGACTATTCCAAAGAATCAGACATACTCTATTTTCCTAATACAGTGAAAGAATTTCAGAGGCCTGTGGTCCATCATTCAGCCTTATTCTTTAGCCAACGATCATCAATCTACTGCATTCACCACTGATTCATGGCATATTTAACTAGATGAAACATTGTTTTGAACAAGTTCCCATTTGTGTATAAAATAGTCCCAATCTGTAGCAAGTGAAATCAATTAACTAATGCGAGAGCTAATATGTGACCTCTTTGGTATTCAGTAAGGCAGTTTCCAATAATCCACAATCACTGACTCATGATTAAAAGCAGCAGAAAAATTGTTAAACTTTTAGAAGCCTCTGACACGTGTCACTGTGTATTGGGCTACTATGATTACTCCTTACAATCTCCCAATTTTAGTGCAACAAGGGATCTGATTGAATCAGTTTATTTTAGCTACATACAATCAAACAATGTAGCAGTAGATACAGTATAAGATCTCCCTCCTGATATAGATGTTGTTTGGGTTCAACATGTTACCTCCAGCACATAAGGTGTTGGGTACTATGTTGCCTGATCATCCGACTGGGAAACTAGAGGCCAATATTTCAAGAATATATCTCACATGCTTGGCAGTTCATTTTGAAACTGTTCCTCAGCCTAAAGTCTAATTGCTTCAGTAGGACCATACATACTCTGTCTTTTCCTGATGGAACCAAAAGCTTTCACGAGCAAGTGGATGCATTTTCAAGTTCTTCTGACATACATTTCATTTGGTTGAATATGATGGTAGGCAAGGAATACTGAAGTCGGTTGAAGTATGGGCAAGTTGTTTTAATGAAAAAAGGAAAAGCAAACTAACGTATGAAAGCTATGCTAGGACCTACAGTCTTTGTTGCTGAAACAGTACAGTCCTACCCATTTATGTCGACATCCTTGGGCCCGAGGAAATATTGTCGACATAGGCGGATGTCGAGATAAGTGTTGGGAGGGGGGGTCTGAAGAAAAGATACAAGTTAAATTCGTCAGTAAGGGGTGACCTGTCGTCAATGAGTAGCATTTACACTTTGAGAAAACAAACAATGCAAATTTTGATTCCATGAAGACAAAACCAGTGTCAAATGCACTTGTATATTGACAAATTACATTTTGGTTACCTTTGTGTAATAAAATCCACCATAAAATATTGCATCTGTCACATCCTGATATGAAAAACATTCACTATGAGTATTCAATGTCGGCATAAGCACATGGTTGCATAGTTGTTATTTACACGCTTGGAGTACATGTACTTAAATTGGCCTAGATTTTGGTCAGTCTGTTCCCATCTTACTGAGGCTACCAAGGGGATGGGGCTATTCACAGGGAAATGAAAACCTGTCAACAAGTTGGTTTAAACAGTACTTGTATTTAGTTACGGAAGTCATCGTGAAAAGTACATAAAAGCGAACAAGAGATATGCGGCTGATATGATTAATGAAGGCATAATACTGTATACATTGACACATGCTAATGAGGTATTAAAAGAAAATGATTCTTACAATACAATATTGTAACAATGTCAGCTCAGTACATTAAAAATTTTTCAGACATCTTTGCGAGATGTCCCACCCTCAACTTCCTTAACAGCCAGATATTTAGTTTCCAGAGACTGTAAATTTAATCTGCGTTTACACTGCCGTTGGTAGCCATCGTAAATATAAATAAAGTTAAAAAGGAAACTTTCACAGCACAATATGTTTTAATCACCAATCACTTTGGAAAATGCAAGAATCAGATCAGATTTCATTGCTTTTATTTAAGTTGCCGCGAGAGGCCAACTTTATAGGACCAAACAAAACCCTGTTTTTATTATCCGACCGCGACATTAAAGCCTGGCGGCAAGATCAACTATTTGTTGAATGAAATACAGGTCAGAACTGGCCGCTTGCCGACATAAATGATTAGGCGAGAAAATTAAAGCCTGGCGGCAAGATCAACTAATTGTTGAACAAAGTTTGGATTGGAACTGGCAGCTGGTCGACGTAAATGATAAGGCGGTAAAATTAAAGCCTGGCGGCAAGATCAACTAATTGTTGAACGAAGTATGGGTCGGAACTGGCAGCTTGTCAACATAAATGATCAGAAAACAAAGGATTTGTTCAGGCTGGGACCAAGGGCTTCTGTCGACATGTACGTTTATTTTTTTATCTCGACGTCGACATAAGCATGACAATTTTGGCAGTAATAGTAGACCAAGGGACCGGGACTTTGCTTTTTTGTCGATATAGGCGGCTTGTCGACATAAGTGATGTCGATATAAGTGGGTAGGACTGTATACCTCGTTATGCTTGGACTTCTCTCTTTGTCACTAAAGCAGTCCATCTTGATATGCTTCAGCTTACTGCCTTTGTCACAATACGTACTTTGATATGCTAGAACTTCATGCTTTGGTTACTGTAACAATGTATTTTCCTGTCTTTGTTGCTGAAACAGTCTACCTTGATATGCCAGGATTTCCTGTTTTTGTGGTTATAGTGATGTTCCTTGATATACTAAGATGTCCTGTCTTGGTAGTTGAAGCAGAAAGCTAGGACTCCAGTGTTTGTTGCTGAAAAGTATATTTGATATGGCAGGACTTTCTGTTTTTTTGTTGCTATAGTGAATGTTCCTTGATCTACTGCTAAGATGTCCTGTCTTGGTTGCTGAAGCAGAAAACTATGTCATCACAACATCATTCACTGTACTCTGCAGAAGCCTTGTGGATTCTTACATGTGAGACACTGTACTCTGCAGAAGCCTTGTAGATGGTGAGACACTGTACTCTGCAGAAGCCTTGTAGATGCTTACAGGTGAGACACCATACTCTGTAGTAGCCTTGTAGATGTTTACATGTGAGATGCTTATATGCAAACATCAAAATGACAATTTTTAAAGATGTAGATAATCAGTTATAATACCAAAATATTGTCTTTCAGGGATCTGAAAGTAATAATTCTGGGTGACTTTGCAGTTGGAAAGACATCTTTAATTTGCAGATACATTGAAGGAAAATTTAGACCTCATGAGACAGTAAGTAATGGAATTTAAAGATGATTATTAATTAGATGTTTTACCACGTTAATATTACCACATAACTGTATCCAATGCCAGTGATCAATATAATTATCTATGGTTGATACTTTATGGGTGTAATTTGTCTTTTTTTTCCATTTGGATGCCAGAAAACCATTCTGGCTAATGGATGCCCAGAATATTTCTCCAATACCTCTTTTAAATGTTGACTAACAGAAACAAAATGAGAACGCTTCCACAGTCATTCATGAAGGAGGTCTGTTAATTTTTAGCTGATCTGACTATAAGGCCAAAGGCGCCTGTGTCCCTGTGTCCATCGTCTGTTAACTTTTGCTTGTTACCACTGTGGAAGCCATGTTTTTTCATACAGGTTGTTTCAGTCTTGCAACATAGTTTGATAACATTAAAATCACTGATAAGTTTGGATATGAGTGAGATGTATGTATTATTATGACTCTATGGTCATAAACTAAGTAACAGAAAGAAGCAAAACCAACAAATTTTGTAAAACTTAATAAATAATTTAATAACGAAACTTATAAAAGGAAAATTCAAAATGAACTTATTATGAATTAATCCAAAATAATTCCAAAAGTTCTATCACAAATCCCAAAGAATTTAATGTTCCAAATGAATTCCAGATCCTTGAATGCACTGTTCTGCCATCATTCCTGATATCTCACAATGGCATTGTTCAGAACTCCTTTGAATAAATTGTCCCAGGATAATATTTTATTCCAATTAGCATTTTGTATTTCCAATGAATAATCAAAAGAAATGTTTCCTCTCATATTGTATATCTAACACAACACCAAGCACATCTGCAGACTGGTACTAACACATGAACATATGAAATAAGAACCCAAAATCGGAATCAGAAATAGGAATAAATTAATTGTTCATTTCTGTCCATTATGCATGCAATTTTCCCCTACCAAGTGACATGTCACAATAGTCACCCACATGGCCAACCCATCCAATGGGAAAGAATTTAATTCTAAGAAGAACCCACTGACAGCTTGTCTAATGGGAAATAACCCCAGACTTGTAAACAGGTTTATTATCCATATTGTTATTATTGATTGTAAACACCTATTTACAAATTCAAAAAGAGTTACAAAAAATATATATACATAACACAGTGTTTCCCTTTATGCACATTTGTACGCTGGAGAAAATTGGCGCACACATTTTGTTGTCATACGTTTTCTTGACGCAAAGAATTCACTTAATGTGATCAGGATTTATTTAATATCCAATGCTTTGGATGAGGGATGGCATCATGTATACTTCGAGCGTAGGCATAGACTGGTTCCCTGCTTTGTATGCTCTCAGTGTTGCACTCAGCTGTTCGTATAGTGGAGTGCAACACAGGGAGCATATGGAACAAGGAACCAGACTTGCATAGGCAATGTTATGATGTAGTAGCTTCCCCTAATCTTGCAAGCTCTCACGCAATTTCCATCAAGCTCAGCAAGACGTCATCCAGATGTTTAACCTCAGTGCTTGTTGCACTAGAAAGTGATCTCCAGATTAAAACAGCGTGCACTAAGAATCATCAGTGAAGAAAGTGAAAGAAGCAGAAAACAAAAGAATAACTGTGGATCTAACTTTAATGAAAAATGTAGAAAATAATTCCTTTGACTGGAATACGGCACATCCATTAGGATTAAAGGTGTGACTTCTGATCGCATGGTTGTGAAGACTACAAAAATGAATAATCCTTTCGTGACGGGGTTTAAGAATTTATACAAATCTGCCCTCGTTTGCCACAAGATATCCGGAGAACACATTATCAACCAGGACATTCTTTCACAACAAAGAAATCAGTAAACTTGCTGAGACAAAGATGGGGGTCATTGCAGATCTTGTTGGTTTTTAACTTTGCTGCAATAAAAGAAAGATCTTAAAGTTCAGGTGTAACTTATTAGAAAGAAGATGAATCATTAGCCTCTTTCATTTCTGGATAAATATGTTCTAGGATGAAGTACAATGAAACCGATGATAGTACACATTTTATGACAGGCAGTAAATTAACTGGCATTTGGTTGAAAAGATTTATTTGGTTTTTTGTTCTGGTTTATATGTAATGTGTTGGTCTATAATATTGTTACAAAAAGATTATAAGGAGGCTGTTAAAAGTACGACTTTAAACTAAAAGAAAAATGAACTAATAAAATTATTCTTTGAATGGTCAATGCATTTGTTTGTTAATTGTGCATGTTGGTTTATTTGTATTTTTAGAGAGCGAGAGAGAGAAGAGAGAGAGTATGTTGTGCAAGTTGCAGTATCCTATTTCAAGCTGAAAAAGTATGGGTCAGATGAAAATTTGTCAGTACATTTTTGACCCCCACATTTTTTATTAGACGCCCAGTTTTGAGAGCATGGAGGTTTTTTTTGCCCTCAATTTTACACCCCTGGGGGATACATTGATAACAGTATACTGATGAAGTGATCTTGCATCTGATTGGCTGAGCTTGTTACCTACCATTCAGAAGTCCATCTTTCTGACCCAGTTGTGCACATACTTGGAATATATGCTGATATCATCAAACTCTCAGACACGTTTAATAATGAGTGAGATGCACACATATTAATGAGTGATTATGAATCTGATTGGCCAAGCTTGTTACCATCCTGGAAGCCACATTTCTGATCTGATTCTGAGTAGACTTGGAGTATTGGCTTCTGTCATGAAGCTGTTGGATGAGCTCAGTAATGAGTGAGATCCACTTAATATATTAATGAGGTTCCATATAATTGACTGAGCTTGTTACTACCCTGGATACTATATTTCTGATTAGATTCTGTTCAGACTTTGAATACAGGCTAACATGATCAAGGTCTCAAATGGGCTTGATAATAAGCGAGATCTACACAAACCAATATGGTAATCATACATCTGATTCACTGTCATTTTTACCACTCAAGAGACAGGTTTTTTATCAGACTTTGAGCAAACTTAACGAAAAGGCTTAAATTGTCATGATCCACAACGAGTTTTAGTATAAACAAGATCTGCACATATTAATGAGGTTCAGGACAGAAATCTCAAATTATATGCAGGGTATCAATTTATTTTCTTTGAAATTCTCTCACTGAAGGAAAGTAAATGGAGAAACCTGTATATTGACTATCGAGAATCATAGGTTAGTGGTTACGTTGAGTTATTCCCCTTGTGAAAGGTATGCAAAAATTTTAAAAACTAAATTTTGATAAGATGTGTTCATTTAAAATTTGCAATTTATTAATTATTAGCAAAATAATACAAATTAGGAATTAAAATTAATAAGATTGAATATTGTTGGAGAATATGTACAAGTTTAGGCTAGCATAAACTATTTGAAGTTTTGTAATTATGAGTCAAAATTTCTTCACACACAGATATTTATCCACATGCTATTGTTTTATAGTACTGATTTTGCTTCAGTAAGATTATTTTTCTTGCAAGATTCAAGTTTTAAAATTGATTTGCATAAAATTGTTTCTAAAACTTTTTCCAAATATCAGATTATTTAATATTTGGTAGCAAATTTTATGTTTCATGAAATATAGTTCGACAATTTTTTGCATTACCATGTTAATGTGCCTGAAACAATCATTTTTATCTTGTCACATGTATTGTGCATTATTTTATGATTTTTCATATTGTCAGCATCATTGCTCACACAGAGGAACCTAGCTAAAGTTGTTAAGTGTGGAATTCATGATCTCAACCCAGAGTCACTAGTTAGTCAGGCAGGAAGTCCTGTTCTCATCACAGAATCAAAACGGACATATTTCCTCTTTGATATTATTTTTACCCACTGGCCTGAATGAGGAAAAAGACTCACATAGTTTTTGATGATTTGATAGGGAAACAGGGTTTTTATTTTTTATACAAGATGCCCATCAAGACCAGGACTTAAAGTTATGATTCTTCCAACTTTATCTGGGTGCACAACCACAATAAATCATCAGAACAGATATGAAACCTAGCTGGCTCCACTACCAATGACACATTCCTTATGCCTGTAGGATTATTTGTTAGCTGACTAGGCAGAATTTGCAAAAAGTCTCAGTTTTAAAGATAATTAAGGAGTATGGTATTCATTTAAAGGAAACAAACGTTAGAAGAATACATAAAGTGTAGGTATCCTATCATTTTTATCATACCTTTGTTTGTAATTCACTTCTTCAGCTTCTAATATTTTCATATAACATAGTTCTCTATATACAGAATTATCATGATGTACTGTCCCTCCATCCATCAATGAAAATTTCATGTAAACTAGATAGCTAGATAGCTAAAAAAACAACTATTGAACCAAACCAGACCAAATTTTATATTTAGATATCTTGAATAGGTCCCATGACCTAATTCTATATTTAGATATCTTCAACAGGTCCCATGACCTAATTCTATATTTAAATATCTTGAATAGGTCCCATGACCTGATTCTATATTTAGATATCTTGAATAGGTCCCATGACCTAATTTTATATTTAGATATCTTGATTAGGTCCCATGACCTAATTCTATATTTAGATATCTTGAATAGGTCCCAAGACGTAATTCAGTTATAGCGACTATATTTAAATTATTTACACATTTTTTTAATGGTTTAGACTTTGACTTTTGTGAGAGAAAATTTTATTTGCAGTCCCTCAAAGAATACTTTGTCTAAACAAATTACATTTTATATGCATTATTATATAGATGATTTAGTTAAATTTTCAGGCAGTTATTGAAATTTGTCTGTATATGTAGATGACTTTATTAGATTTTCAGATCATTTAAGGAATTTATGATATTTTTGAGCATGATATAGCAAACATCACTTAAGGTAGGCAAATGATATAGCAAACATCACTTAAGGTAGGCAAATGATATAGCAAACATCACTTAAGGTAGGCAAATGAAGCTTGTCACTCATCTTAGTAGGCATACTGCTGTTTCTGGTTATTCTGCGCATCAGGTAATTGTGTGCAATGATACGTCATTTCTGTAAACATGGGATCAGGTGTTGCTTTTGTCAAAAATCCAAATTGTATGAATAAAGAATGATCGTCCTTTAATTAAGGAAAGTGATATTCATAAAGTGTACAAATATATCCCACATTTCTGTTCTAAATGCATATAAAAATGTGATTTCTAAATGTCAACATGAAGACCCACTCCATGACCTTCTTGAACTTGTAACCCAGAAAAACCTGTTTAATATTTACCTTTTAGAATCATACAGATAAATACATTAAAAGATGGAAATGTTTACCTTAGAACAATACTGCATCTTAATCCAAGTTTCTAATTATGCAAGCCTGCTATCGGTAATATGTAATCCGATACAACCTGTTGCATGGTCGAATAGTCGGCGACTAAACCGGCAACCCCATTGGTACAACACCAATGAGGAGGGCGCACTGGGCGTCCTGGCAGAATTAAAAACAAGATCTGTCGCTAAGGTCTGTGGTGGACCACCCAGTAGGGAGATGTGGCGCCCTTAAGAGCAGAAATTAACATACCAATTCTCTGGTCAGCCGCTGCAGCAAGTGAGGTGGCGGCATGTCTCGGCTAGCCCTTGCCCGTCGCTAAACACCCCACTTTGCCGAGAGAGTTATACTAGTCAACGCAAAAGCTAGTTTTACTTCAAATCCTTGCATGCAGCTCCTATGACAATGGTCACAACAGATAACACTCATTCCAGATCGAACGACGCCTGGCCAAAAAAGGTTCACGCTGGTCACCTACCGCTCCGGGGACCAGTGAAAAGTCAGCTAGGATGCAGAAGAAAACTGAATCTAGCCAAGTGGAATGTACGGACATTGCTGGACCGTGCTGGTACTGATAGACCTGAATGCCAGACTGCTCTAGTAGCTAAGGAACTAAGCAGATATAACATCGACATTGCAGCTTTGACTGAGGCTCGTCTACCTGGATATGACAGCATGGTAGACTGTGGCTATACATTCTTCTGAAGTGGAAAGGATGAAGGCGATTGCAGAGAAAGCGGAGTCGGTCTTGCGCTGAGGAACTCCATTGCTGGTATTCTTGACCAGGACCCTACACCGATTAGTGATAGGATAATAACGATGAGACTGCCACTGGAGAGGGGAGTATACGCCACAGTCATTAGTGTTTATGCACCGACAATGACCAACCCCGAGGAAAACAAGGAGGAGTTTTACAGTTGTCTCAGAACTGTTCTTTCCAAGGTTCCATCCAAAGACAAACTGATTCTAACTGGAGACTTCAATGCAAGAGTTGGAAAAGATCATGATAAATGGCCTGGGGTGCTAGGTGTTCATGGTATTGGCAAATGCAACTCAAATGGTGAACTCCTACTGGCTCTATGCTCGGAAAATGGCCTTGTCATCACCAATACAGTTTTCAAGCACAAGGAACACCACAAGACCACCTGGATGCACCCACGATCAAAACACTGGCATCTCCTGGATTATGTGATCACAAGACAGAAAGACCTGAAAGATGTGCTTCACACCAGAGTGATGAGAGGTGCTGATTGTTCAACCAACCATCAGATGCTAAGATCCACAATCCAATTCTCAGTCAGCAAACAGCAAGATAGAACTGCCACCAAACCACCGACCAAGATGAATACAGCAAGACTGAAGGATGTCTCCATCAAAGAGAAGCTCAAGAACGAGATCGAGAGAGCTCTGACCAACAGATTACAGCCAATGGGTGATGAGATTGAGGAGAACTGGCAAAACCTAAAAACTGTTGTGCGTGATGCAGCGGAACTTGTTCTTGAGAAGCCAAGATTGGTTTGACGAAGGGGACATTAAGCTTGAGAGACTGCTGACAGGTAGAAACCAGGCATGGGAAAAACTGTTGCAGATGAATACACGATCCAGTAAAGCGAAGTATGTAGAATGCAAACAGCAACTCCAACGGTACACCAGGAAGTTGAAATCAGACTGGTGGGAGGCAAAAGCAGAAGAATTACAACAAGCAGCTGACGTGAACGATATGAAGAGATTGTATACAGGCTTACGGGAAGTTTATGGACCCAGAAAGAGAGGTACCACTCAACTCATCTCCAGTGATGAACAAACCATCTTGCAGGAGAAGAGCGATATCTTGAACAGATTTGCAGAGCACTTTGACCAACTGCTTAACATCCCAGGCAGTATTGACCCTCGAGCCCTTCAGGCCATCAGGCAACAACCAGAGATAGAATCACTCTCAGAACCCCCAGATATGCGGGAACTGACTAAAGCTATTGATAACACTCAGGAAGGGAGAGCACCTGGTCGTTGTGGAATACCGGCAGAAATCTGGAAATATAGTGGTCTGGAACTGACGAGAAATCTTCATAATCTTATCCTGCAAATCTGGACTGAAGAAAAGGTACCCCAGGACTGGAAAGATGCTAGTATTGTGCCAATATTCAAGAAGGGAAGCCGTAAGGAATGTGGAAACTACAGAGGTATATCCCTCCTATCAATCGCTGGTAAGATTCTTTTGTCATGTGCTGTTGAACAGGATTGATAAACATATTTCTCCGAATGCCCTGCCAGAGAGCCAATGTGGCTTCCGTAGTGGCAGGGGAATGATGGACATGATCTTTTGTCTGCACTATATACAAGAGAAGTGCTTGGAACAGAACATGCCACTGTACATAGTCTTTATAGATTTCACCAAAGCCTTCGACACAGTGTCTCGGGATGGCTTATGGCAAGTGCTCAGGAAGTTCGGCACAACAGAAAAAATCATCAGTGTCATCAAAGCCCTCCACACTGGTATGCAAGCATATGTTGCCCACGGCAGCGTGCAGTCCAAAGAATTTCCAGTAAGAAATAGTGTTAAACAGGGATGAGTACTAGCGCCGACCCTCTTCTCGCTCTACTTAGCAGCAATGCTTGAGGTGGCTTTTGAGGATACAAATGAGGGTATATACATTCAGACACGCCACAATGGCGATCTGTTCAATGTGTCACACTTCAAGGCAAAGACAAGGACCAGGCAATTACTAGTGCGAGAAATGCTGTTTGCGGATGACAGTGCCATTGTAGCACACAACGCACAGGATATGCAGACATTAGTGGACAAATTTTCCAAGACTGCAAAACAATTCAGCCTGAAAATAAACATCAGTAAGACAGAATGCATGTACCAACCGGTAAAACTCTTCAGCACACCTCCTCCACCAACCCCCATAACCATCGATGGTGAGGACCTAGTCCAGTGCAAAAACTTTGTCTACCTTGGTAGTACTATCTCAGACAATGCTAGCCTTGAGAGTGAGATAACATACAGGTTGGGGAAAGCCAGCACTGCTTTCGGCAAGCTACAGCATAGGCTCTGGAACAATACTCATGTGTCAGCTCGTGTGAAAGGGAAAGTATATCGTGCCATAGTGATGTCATCTCTCCTGTATGGTGCAGAAACCTGGACGATCTATCGTACACAGGCAAAGAGATTTCATGCTTATATGATGCGCCACCTCCGCCAAATTCTACGAATTAAATGGGAGGACAAGGTCACAAACATAGAAGTAATGAAGCGAACAGGACTCCTGTCTATGACCGACATTCTTATAGATCACAGAGGTATCGATCCTTTGAAGGAAGTTTCTACCATTTCCAAAACGTTTGAATTAGTGCGCAGAAAGAAGTTCATGCCCGATAACAAGCTAGTCATCATACCACTTCAATGGTTCATTGAGTCAGCCATCGATAGTTAGCCAAAGCTTGGCACCGACTACATTACGTATATAAAACTTAAGATAATACAACATGCTAGAAATGGCACTGAAGAAAGGAAGATTGGACCTTTTTCTGTGAACAAGTGGGATTAAGAACATCCACAGATTGTTTACGCACTTTCAAGGATGTTTATTTACTTGTTCTCCTAAACGAGACCTGAGAAACCCTTTCTCAGAATCCATTTCATTTATATAAAGAAATCCTCGCGACAAAGACGACGTAAGTCCAATACATCTTGTCATATTTTATAACATGCTAGGAGAAGACGAAGAAGAAATTCAACATTTATTTGCACGAAAATGACATCATCGCAATACTAGTATTGTTTCTGCTATTCAAAATTTATTTCAAGAAAGTAAAGCGCACATTATCTCGCGTTGTTTACAAATTCAAGTGATAGGTATTAAGTTAAAGTTTTCGCAAAATATTTAAGAACACTTTGGCTAAATTATACTTATGATGACACCACACAATTATCAGAGATGGCTCATCGAATAAAAACCTACCACTTCAAATCATCAGAGATTTCGTATTTGACGTTTATCACCAATGGTGTCAAGAAGGAGGATCTGCTATTTAGACGTTACATTTATTGTCTAAGAAAACCTACAAAAAGCCAATACTCACTTCTTTTCTTTCTAAGAGTATTCAACATAACTTCCTTTCAAACTCATCCGCTTATTAATTGGTTCATATGCCATAGGTGGCCCAAATGCACATCTGCGTTCACCTTTGTTAGAAGCTAGTCTCAGAAGAAGTTTTAATATGGTTTACTTTACTACAAGGTTTCATTCGCATACCATATCAAAACAAAAACAATATGATTTTTGAAAAACTTAAGTAGTTTTGTCACAACTATCTTATCCAAAAATCGATACTCAAACCAGACAACAATTCCCTTTGAAACTATGTGGAAGTGAATAGTTAGGGAGCGTTCTTATTGGTTCGCTTTTGAAACTGGATCCTAATGCCGAAGCTAAAAAGCACAATATGAAAAATAGAACAAACAGAAGGGAGAGCCAACACACTCAAAGAAGAATAAACAAACTCCATAAGAATATAATTCCTTCGAAAAACATAGGTACTGCTTCTAGAACGTATGTATAATCAAGGAAACCTCGTGTTGTAGTAATTTCCTCTAATGCTGCATGAATGACGATGCCCTCTAAATTTGATTTAAGTAAGTACATCATTTAATGACAAAGTGGAAACCCATCTCTAAAGAAATTGCAGCAGAAAACGTTGCCTCACCAGAAATAAAAGTAAGAGACAGGATATGCATGTTATAAAATGTATTGGATTTATCCAAACAAGACATGGCACGATTTAGTCCGTTGAGAACATCACTAGTACCTAAATTCAAGTTGAAAGGAAGCTCCGACAGTCAGTGCAGACGACTTTCTGTATAAAGGAGACGTGTTAAACAAGATTTGTTTCAGGTTTCTCCTAAATAAATTTGTCACAAAGTTATCACCATGGTCCAAAATATAACTTTGAAAAGAAACAAAAGTGTATACCTTCTATTTAGTCAAACACGACATGTTTTCTCAGTACTTACCAAAACTAATGTTCCCATGCGAAAACAAATCATTCAATGAGCACTGAAAGAAATCATCGATACCTTGTGTGAATGCTGTTCAAACGCTTTGAAAGGATCGGTGCCATTGACTCGGTGACAGAAACAGTATTAGGACCACATTGTTATGTTCCTCGACAAATGGGGCGAAAGCAAATCATAATCTGTCACAGACAAAATGCTCATTCAACGAAGAGTATTTCTACCAATCCTAATAGGACCATTTTTAAAATTAGCTGTTTTTGTCTTATAATCCGATTGCTGGACCTCTTCTAGAAAGCGTGGTGAGATGAAGAAGATACACACTTTTGGGGAAGGACATCACACTGGAACCGTCGGATGTTATGGAAGGACCAAAATTAACTTTAGTTCCTCATAAACGTTGGATGGAACAATTGTTGATGAATCAAACAGGTTTGTCCGAAACGGGCAATTATTGCAAAGATTTCAACTATTTCACGAGAAAGCTTTGATGAGACAACTCTGTGAGTGACAAAATAATTAGCAGCAGCACCCTAAATGATGACAGGCACAACCACGGCTGATAAAATAGAAGACTTCAAAGAGGAGTTTGGACTCCATTTGCTTGAATAACCAAGTTAACATCCACATCAAGAACTGATGGGATCGGAAAATTAATGTCCACAGCCCTGCCAGCGGAGGAGAAAAGAAAGAAATCAGACAAGCGCTGAGAAAAAGACCGCACGAAGAAAAGAGCATAATCAGCTGATTAACTTATTGATTAGCAGCTACTTGTAATAAGCATATACTACACTCCTGCTCATGCTGCTGACTACGGAGGAATTCAAATTTGCATCGTGCAGCGAAAACCAAACTAGAAATAATACGTCTGCAAAGTGTATCATAATGATTATACAAATCCATTCGACGAACATTTTCCTGGAGTCAAAATAAAGTAACAGGAGTCGATCATCCTTGGCAGGAAGATTTAGCGGATGTCATTGAATTAACGTCGTACAATGTAGGATACAAATATTTATTTTGTGAAATGAAAGTCAGTGTCTGGTACATTTTCAAAGACCTTTAAGAGAACTTAGTTGAAAATATTTTACATATCAATATATTCTGAAATATATTGACGTGTTACCACATTTTGTCCAAGCTTACAATCAATCATACGATCTTAGAAGATGGTATGATTGATTGTAAGTTTGGACAAAATGTGGTAACCAAAGAAGTGACAACTTAACATCGAAGTGATTGTGCTTGACTGATTGTTTAGAAAGATCAAGATAAAGAAAGATGTGTTAAAATTGGGAGATTGGTTTCTCATTGGAAAAGCAAAACTTACTTTTGACAAAGGTTATTTACCCAACCAAATGGCAGAATCGTTTCGTGTCAATAAAACTCTTTGTCTGTAATGTGGGAGAGATGTTAAAAAGAATTTTGATTTGCCTAAGTTACAACGATTGACTAACAAAGAAGAATACGTGTACGATATGGAAAATATCTCTCAATCGAAAAACACTTAAAGTGGGACAACATCGTCTCCAAGAAATCAAAGTCGGTTGGAACGGATATCCATCCAGTTTTTGTTCTTGGATTACAGACTCAAAAGTCATCGACATTAGAAAGAAGTAGAAGTCACTGTTATGCCATCAAACATTTCGTACATTCCCTTCTCAAAGGTCATCTCTCTAAAACTTTCAAAAAAACAGCAAGCACCGTGGATGTGGTGTACAGAATGTCCAGTCGTCTTTTTTCTGTCAATAGCTTTGTTGCGTATTGTGGTTGAAAACTTTGAGTTAAACAATTGTGGAATGTTATATGCAGCAGTTGTGTTGGTTATCGTCTCCCTATCCTTCGTTTATATATAACGACGACAGTAACAACAATTCTAGCTACGACAACACCAGCCAGAAGGTTCTAATCACAATAACCATCCTCTAGAACCCTCCTTGGAAAATTATGCCTTGAATTTAAGTGAGTCCTCAGAGAACAAAACCATCAAACGATGAATAACAAATTTGATTGAACATTACCATGCGAAAGTTCTATGGATGTGTCTCCCAATAACAAATTATGATGTTTCACTACCAAATTACATCAAGCCATGCCATTGGATCACGATGTTCATAGTGCATCAGCTCTGAGAGAAATAATTTATCCCACTCAAATCTGGAATAGCACCGAGAATCAAACCAATTTCATCGTAGAAATTCTCAACAAACAAATTAAAGAACACTCTGACAAAAAAACTGGCTTTTTTTAATCTGAAAAGTAAGCACCGACGAATCCCCAAGTGAATACCTATTCCATGAGTGTTCTTTCATGTTATTATTTTAAAGCTCCAAATACCACAGTTACGTGCAAAACGTCTCATATGCCAAAGCACCTTGATAATACCTAATCTTGAAATATATTGGTCCTAAAGATCGTTGTGCATTTTAAAACCAGATAATATCGACGATTCAACACATTATGAGCCATGTTATTTCTCCCTAGAACTTAGAAACGTGGTCTTATTTCACATGCATGTAAATTAATCCGATGTTGATAGGCGAAGTCCGTGGGTCAACCAATTTCAGTCTAACGCTGGAACAAAAGATTCGATAACCTCACCGCTGTAAATAGATGAAGCCACAACAAGCTATGTCAGATACAGTAGGTGGTCCTTATGCCATATTATTCTCGATTACTTTGTTAAAAATATGAATAACATGTATACAAAATTTTGAGACAGGTTAGCATATTGTTTAAGATATGTGTACAAACATATATAATTTCAAACTTTTCAGATCCGCTTTAAAGGCGGGTCTACCTCTCTTCAATCCCTCAGGAAATAAGCTGTCCGCAATGTTTGAATGTTGTTGTGATTAGATTAGTCGCTATCGGCATTTTCAAATGAATGAAATCAGTACTTTGGGGGCACTCCCTAAAAAGAACAGAATTACGAGCGACATATCATTAAAACGAGTTCAACTATGTTTATCAATAATTTTTTCAAAGCAATCAACAGAACCAACAAACATATACTGAACGAGTACCAACTAACTTCGCATCTTTTCAAATTTGTTTGAGAGCAGTTCCTATGAAAGAAACCACCAGCAACACAAACCGATTTTTTCAAGTCGTTTTGATCCCTATCGAAATGAACGAATGGCTGCATTTAATGCGTGTGTGTACCCTGATATCGTCAAATGCAACACAGATTAATAGTTGCTGAATTGCATTCCTTTCAAAGTCAATTCTGCCATAGCTATGTACGATGTAATAAAAAGCACGTATCACATTCACCGAGAATGTGTACATCCTCTTCATCTTAATATCAGTAAATTGTATTTTTAGACAGTGTAAGTATTAAGATAAAAGGACAATATATGTATTATATTTTCATTGGAAAAGTCCCATTGAAT
>JAECUM010091077.1:0-30745 GCA_016617855.1 Megalonaias nervosa
CCAACAACCCCCATAACCATCGATGGTGAGGACCTAGTCCAGTGCAAAAACTTTGTCTACCTTGGTAGTACTGTCTCAGACAATGCTAGCCTTGAGAGTGAGATAACATACAGGTTGGGGAAAGCCAGCACTGCTTTCGGCAAGCTACAGCATAGGCTCTGGAACAATACTCATGTGTCAGCTCGTGTGAAAGGGAAAGTATATCGTGCCATAGTGATGTCATCTCTCCTGTATGGTGCAGAAACCTGGACGATCTATCGTACACAGGCAAAGAGACTTCATGCTTATATGATGCGCCACCTCCGCCAAATTCTACGAATTAAATGGGAGGACAAGGTCACAAACATAGAAGTAATGAAGCGAACAGGACTCCTGTCTATGACCGACATTCTTATAGATCACAGAGGTATCGATCCTTTGAAGGAAGTTTCTACCATTTCCAAAACGTTTGAATTAGTGCGCAGAAAGAAGTTCATGCCCGATAACAAGCTAGTCATCATACCACTTCAATGGTTCATTGAGTCAGCCATCGATAGTTAGCCAAAGCTTGGCACCGACTACATTACGTATATAAAACTTAAGATAATACAACATGCTAGAAATGGCACTGAAGAAAGGAAGATTGGACCTTTTTCTGTGAACAAGTGGGATTAAGAACATCCACAGATTGTTTACGCACTTTCAAGGATGTTTATTTACTTGTTCTCCTAAACGAGACCTGAGAAACCCTTTCTCAGAATCCATTTCATTTATATAAAGAAATCCTCGCGACAAAGACGACGTAAGTCCAATACATCTTGTCATATTTTATAACATGCTAGGAGAAGACGAAGAAGAAATTCAACATTTATTTGCACGAAAATGACATCATCGCAATACTAGTATTGTTTCTGCTATTCAAAATTTATTTCAAGAAAGTAAAGCGCACATTATCTCGCGTTGTTTACAAATTCAAGTGATAGGTATTAAGTTAAAGTTTTCGCAAAATATTTAAGAACACTTTGGCTAAATTATACTTATGATGACACCACACAATTATCAGAGATGGCTCATCGAATAAAAACCTACCACTTCAAATCATCAGAGATTTCGTATTTGACGTTTATCACCAATGGTGTCAAGAAGGAGGATCTGCTATTTAGACGTTACATTTATTGTCTAA
This sequence comes from Megalonaias nervosa, assembly GCA_016617855.1. Taxonomy (NCBI): domain Eukaryota; kingdom Metazoa; phylum Mollusca; class Bivalvia; order Unionida; family Unionidae; genus Megalonaias; species Megalonaias nervosa. The sequence continues at coordinate 1,163 of JAECUM010091077.1, forward strand.
GAAAACCTACAAAAAGCCAATACTCACTTCTTTTCTTTCTAAGAGTATTCAACATAACTTCCTTTCAAACTCATCCGCTTATTAATTGGTTCATATGCCATAGGTGGCCCAAATGCACATCTGCGTTCACCTTTGTTAGAAGCTAGTCTCAGAAGAAGTTTTAATATGGTTTACTTTACTACAAGGTTTCATTCGCATACCATATCAAAACAAAAACAATATGATTTTTGAAAAACTTAAGTAGTTTTGTCACAACTATCTTATCCAAAAATCGATACTCAAACCAGACAACAATTCCCTTTGAAACTATGTGGAAGTGAATAGTTAGGGAGCGTTCTTATTGGTTCGCTTTTGAAACTGGATCCTAATGCCGAAGCTAAAAAGCACAATATGAAAAATAGAACAAACAGAAGGGAGAGCCAACACACTCAAAGAAGAATAAACAAACTCCATAAGAATATAATTCCTTCGAAAAACATAGGTACTGCTTCTAGAACGTATGTATAATCAAGGAAACCTCGTGTTGTAGTAATTTCCTCTAATGCTGCATGAATGACGATGCCCTCTAAATTTGATTTAAGTAAGTACATCATTTAATGACAAAGTGGAAACCCATCTCTAAAGAAATTGCAGCAGAAAACGTTGCCTCACCAGAAATAAAAGTAAGAGACAGGATATGCATGTTATAAAATGTATTGGATTTATCCAAACAAGACATGGCACGATTTAGTCCGTTGAGAACATCACTAGTACCTAAATTCAAGTTGAAAGGAAGCTCCGACAGTCAGTGCAGACGACTTTCTGTATAAAGGAGACGTGTTAAACAAGATTTGTTTCAGGTTTCTCCTAAATAAATTTGTCACAAAGTTATCACCATGGTCCAAAATATAACTTTGAAAAGAAACAAAAGTGTATACCTTCTATTTAGTCAAACACGACATGTTTTCTCAGTACTTACCAAAACTAATGTTCCCATGCGAAAACAAATCATTCAATGAGCACTGAAAGAAATCATCGATACCTTGTGTGAATGCTGTTCAAACGCTTTGAAAGGATCGGTGCCATTGACTCGGTGACAGAAACAGTATTAGGACCACATTGTTATGTTCCTCGACAAATGGGGCGAAAGCAAATCATAATCTGTCACAGACAAAATGCTCATTCAACGAAGAGTATTTCTACCAATCCTAATAGGACCATTTTTAAAATTAGCTGTTTTTGTCTTATAATCCGATTGCTGGACCTCTTCTAGAAAGCGTGGTGAGATGAAGAAGATACACACTTTTGGGGAAGGACATCACACTGGAACCGTCGGATGTTATGGAAGGACCAAAATTAACTTTAGTTCCTCATAAACGTTGGATGGAACAATTGTTGATGAATCAAACAGGTTTGTCCGAAACGGGCAATTATTGCAAAGATTTCAACTATTTCACGAGAAAGCTTTGATGAGACAACTCTGTGAGTGACAAAATAATTAGCAGCAGCACCCTAAATGATGACAGGCACAACCACGGCTGATAAAATAGAAGACTTCAAAGAGGAGTTTGGACTCCATTTGCTTGAATAACCAAGTTAACATCCACATCAAGAACTGATGGGATCGGAAAATTAATGTCCACAGCCCTGCCAGCGGAGGAGAAAAGAAAGAAATCAGACAAGCGCTGAGAAAAAGACCGCACGAAGAAAAGAGCATAATCAGCTGATTAACTTATTGATTAGCAGCTACTTGTAATAAGCATATACTACACTCCTGCTCATGCTGCTGACTACGGAGGAATTCAAATTTGCATCGTGCAGCGAAAACCAAACTAGAAATAATACGTCTGCAAAGTGTATCATAATGATTATACAAATCCATTCGACGAACATTTTCCTGGAGTCAAAATAAAGTAACAGGAGTCGATCATCCTTGGCAGGAAGATTTAGCGGATGTCATTGAATTAACGTCGTACAATGTAGGATACAAATATTTATTTTGTGAAATGAAAGTCAGTGTCTGGTACATTTTCAAAGACCTTTAAGAGAACTTAGTTGAAAATATTTTACATATCAATATATTCTGAAATATATTGACGTGTTACCACATTTTGTCCAAGCTTACAATCAATCATACGATCTTAGAAGATGGTATGATTGATTGTAAGTTTGGACAAAATGTGGTAACCAAAGAAGTGACAACTTAACATCGAAGTGATTGTGCTTGACTGATTGTTTAGAAAGATCAAGATAAAGAAAGATGTGTTAAAATTGGGAGATTGGTTTCTCATTGGAAAAGCAAAACTTACTTTTGACAAAGGTTATTTACCCAACCAAATGGCAGAATCGTTTCGTGTCAATAAAACTCTTTGTCTGTAATGTGGGAGAGATGTTAAAAAGAATTTTGATTTGCCTAAGTTACAACGATTGACTAACAAAGAAGAATACGTGTACGATATGGAAAATATCTCTCAATCGAAAAACACTTAAAGTGGGACAACATCGTCTCCAAGAAATCAAAGTCGGTTGGAACGGATATCCATCCAGTTTTTGTTCTTGGATTACAGACTCAAAAGTCATCGACATTAGAAAGAAGTAGAAGTCACTGTTATGCCATCAAACATTTCGTACATTCCCTTCTCAAAGGTCATCTCTCTAAAACTTTCAAAAAAACAGCAAGCACCGTGGATGTGGTGTACAGAATGTCCAGTCGTCTTTTTTCTGTCAATAGCTTTGTTGCGTATTGTGGTTGAAAACTTTGAGTTAAACAATTGTGGAATGTTATATGCAGCAGTTGTGTTGGTTATCGTCTCCCTATCCTTCGTTTATATATAACGACGACAGTAACAACAATTCTAGCTACGACAACACCAGCCAGAAGGTTCTAATCACAATAACCATCCTCTAGAACCCTCCTTGGAAAATTATGCCTTGAATTTAAGTGAGTCCTCAGAGAACAAAACCATCAAACGATGAATAACAAATTTGATTGAACATTACCATGCGAAAGTTCTATGGATGTGTCTCCCAATAACAAATTATGATGTTTCACTACCAAATTACATCAAGCCATGCCATTGGATCACGATGTTCATAGTGCATCAGCTCTGAGAGAAATAATTTATCCCACTCAAATCTGGAATAGCACCGAGAATCAAACCAATTTCATCGTAGAAATTCTCAACAAACAAATTAAAGAACACTCTGACAAAAAAACTGGCTTTTTTTAATCTGAAAAGTAAGCACCGACGAATCCCCAAGTGAATACCTATTCCATGAGTGTTCTTTCATGTTATTATTTTAAAGCTCCAAATACCACAGTTACGTGCAAAACGTCTCATATGCCAAAGCACCTTGATAATACCTAATCTTGAAATATATTGGTCCTAAAGATCGTTGTGCATTTTAAAACCAGATAATATCGACGATTCAACACATTATGAGCCATGTTATTTCTCCCTAGAACTTAGAAACGTGGTCTTATTTCACATGCATGTAAATTAATCCGATGTTGATAGGCGAAGTCCGTGGGTCAACCAATTTCAGTCTAACGCTGGAACAAAAGATTCGATAACCTCACCGCTGTAAATAGATGAAGCCACAACAAGCTATGTCAGATACAGTAGGTGGTCCTTATGCCATATTATTCTCGATTACTTTGTTAAAAATATGAATAACATGTATACAAAATTTTGAGACAGGTTAGCATATTGTTTAAGATATGTGTACAAACATATATAATTTCAAACTTTTCAGATCCGCTTTAAAGGCGGGTCTACCTCTCTTCAATCCCTCAGGAAATAAGCTGTCCGCAATGTTTGAATGTTGTTGTGATTAGATTAGTCGCTATCGGCATTTTCAAATGAATGAAATCAGTACTTTGGGGGCACTCCCTAAAAAGAACAGAATTACGAGCGACATATCATTAAAACGAGTTCAACTATGTTTATCAATAATTTTTTCAAAGCAATCAACAGAACCAACAAACATATACTGAACGAGTACCAACTAACTTCGCATCTTTTCAAATTTGTTTGAGAGCAGTTCCTATGAAAGAAACCACCAGCAACACAAACCGATTTTTTCAAGTCGTTTTGATCCCTATCGAAATGAACGAATGGCTGCATTTAATGCGTGTGTGTACCCTGATATCGTCAAATGCAACACAGATTAATAGTTGCTGAATTGCATTCCTTTCAAAGTCAATTCTGCCATAGCTATGTACGATGTAATAAAAAGCACGTATCACATTCACCGAGAATGTGTACATCCTCTTCATCTTAATATCAGTAAATTGTATTTTTAGACAGTGTAAGTATTAAGATAAAAGGACAATATATGTATTATATTTTCATTGGAAAAGTCCCATTGAATCTACATATTCGACTTAGTTTCTCCAGTAAATTGTAACAGGTGTATCATGTGTACCAATGAATCACTCGGCAATGTGGACATGGTTTAGAAGATATGTTAAATCCATTTTTAAACATGTCACTCTGCGTGCTTTAAAAGATGCAACTTTGACGCAAGGAAAATAATTTATCCAAAACGTACTCGTCTACCAACAAAGTTCTAAATAAACCTTCATGAGAGCATGATAAAATGTGATGATTCAAACATAAGAATAACTCGTGTCGCCGAGACACTCCTATAAATGAGCTACACACTGCTGTTGAAGGTATTGATTCCTCTTTTATGCCACAGGAAGTACAAAGTAGAAGAGAGTTCAAAAACCCTTCAAAGCTCACAAACACGCCCAGAAAAGAAAATAAGAAAAGACTAACTGCAGTCAGAGAATTAGACATTTATTTTATTATTAAAACAATGATGTACCAGATTCTTTCAAATCTTCCGAGTGAGAAGTCAATATATTTGCCACGCCACCGACGATGATGATGATGCAAGCATATGTAGAATTGCATCGCGTGTCTGCCTTTACTACCCCAGCACCTATAGAATTTGAAATCAAAGAACAAACTGAAGATTGCATCGATCTGGACAACAGTTACTTGTTTCTGGAAGTCAAAGTTCTCAAAACAGACAGTCCGATATTAGGGTAGCTTCTGTCAACAGTTTGATGTTGAAGTAAGCATGGTTAAGTAATAAAAACGTCGATTAAAAATGTTGTTAACTGGTTGTATGCAACAGCAAAAGTAATTCCATGATTGTTTTACGTTCTCTCTCTTTCCCTCTCTGTCTCTTCTCTGTCTGTCTGTCTGTCTGTCTGTCTGTCTGTCTGTCTCTCTCTCTCAATCTGTAGGTCTAACACAAATTATATCTAAAATGTGCGATACACATCTTCTATGTGCTTTTTGTTTGGCCCTTTCTTAAGTTTGAACAGGGTAACTCTGCATTTTAAGTTTGATGTTGGTATTTTTGTCTACAATACAGTTTATGAAATCTTCTGCGGTTTTAATTGGTCTGTCAGTGTCCTAAAACAAGGAAAATAAATTTGGTCTCAAAAGCTATGAGTGCACTTTTCACTCCGCGAGCGATAAACAGTGGGTAATCCAAGGTCAAATCAATATATGCGGGCAGGTTGTGTAACAGTTTTAGCAAAATTACGAACCAAATCTGGTACACGCCAAACTCTGCATCATGTACACGTACCCTATATGAATATACACAATGCTACAAGAAAGCATTGCAAGAAAGCATGTTAAAAAGAAGAACAAAAGAGAAAAGAGATAGGTGTGTGAACCAAGAAAAAAATTAATCATGGCAGGTTATGCTATCTGCAGAATGCCATCCCAGCTAATACCAAATTCTGGTCCATCAATTTTAATAGATCGTCAGTTTCTCTGGCTCTTCGCTTCCATGCAATAAAATCACGATACAGTGGTTGCAGTAAACATTTAGGCTTCTTCAATAGATTGCAAATCTTTGCGTTTCTGCGAAAATTCAGTACATTGTTTGGTCAGTTTTTTATGACTGTTCTGGAACCATTCAACCATTTCCTGTTATTACTACTCCCAGTTCCTTAATTCTAGAAATAAATTTGCAGATGACTGGTCTGTTGGATTCCTTACCAAGTTTATCGAGATTTTGTGCGATACTGATATCACATTTGCCGATTTCTATCTCCACTTTGCTGTGTAAAAGGTTCACACTTTTTCAACTTTTTGTTCTACAATTTCCGTTTGTTTTTGTTTCCCTGACCAAAGATTCGTGTAGATTCTTTGCTGGTGTATTGCTCCAATTTATGTCTTTTCCCCTTCATCTTACTGTTCACTAATTGGAGGCCTTGGATGTGCTCATAATTTATTATGTTTTATTTAGCATTTCAATTTCTATCTGCACAGTAGCTACCTCCTCTCTTACATTGGAAACTTTTTTCATGGACTTTTGAAATTTTTATCTTTAAAATAAGTCTGTCTTTCTTTCTTCACTTTCTCCATTGTCGTCTGCAATATATTCTTGTCCACTAGCTGAATAAAGTTAAACTCAGTTTATTCTCTTGATGCCAGTTTCTCTTATTTCTGAGAGGGTCTAGCTTGCCTACAATGATTTCAATCTGCATTTTGCCTGAATGAATTCATTGATCAACATTTTCAAAATTTCTTACAAATTGTCTGAATGACGTCTATGTAGGAGAGGCATAAACTTCTTCAATATCAGATGCAGTTAGTGGTGTGCCACCCTCTGATAAACCCTTTCTATTCTCCTTAGATGTTTTAGTTGCGATTATTGTTGACCAAGTTACGTTGAAAGAATTTTGGTGACCAGTAATGAATATTATAATAGCTACATAAATACTTTCGCGCTACTCATTGCAGAAGTTTGTCGCTGGTTAATTGTGTGCGTCAATTTTTTTTATTGTTTTAACCGCTGTTGAACGGGTCATGTTTATGGCCTATAATTCAGGGCATGTGCGGTATGAACGAATGACCAATTTTTTACAATCTGTCTATTGATAGAAGTTTGCAGTCAGTGTGTACAATATCGGAAATCATTTGCTTGCTTTTCATTTAGAATCAGCACTAGTTATTTAAGATGAAAGCAACGTTACTACCTGCATTTCGATGTACTTCCGCGAACCAGTGTAGGGCATCGTACGAACTTAATACATGTAAGGAAATTTCTCATAGAAAGACTGCTTAAGAGTTCACAAGAGCTCCAAAAACATAATAGTCACAGTTGTGAAGTGTGGGGTGTTCAAATTAACTTTATTAATGTCAGGAAGTTGTCAATATCAGTCCCAAAGTGTTCAAAACCAACCAAGCCAGTCCAAACCAACTCAGACCTCCTTCTGACTCTTTTGGAAATTTAATATTACGGATGTCACTATGAAATGACCGGAAATGACCGAGTCTATTTTAGCCCTTTATGAGAATTTTAGCATTATGGATGTGATTATAAGTTTGTATGGAAATTGAAAATTATCCTCTGGCAGAGACCTCTATGAAAATTTTAATATGACAGAGAGACGAACAAATAAACACAATATCACAAACAACGTTCACCTTCAGAACTGGAAAAATATGGGAAATTCCTAGGTATAATTCTGTGCTTAGAGCATATTTTTAGAGGACTTAAATATATATGAACAAAGAGAGATATACAGCTTTATTGCCCTTTAAATATTATTTATTCAAAATTTACTAAATAGTGTGGATTTATAAATTAATACAGATCATAAATAAGATTAAACTTTTAATTTTTTAGATATCTCCACTTGCACAATTATTTACAAAGTTTATCATAGTGTACAAAGTTTTAATATTGTTATAATTTATAAAATTAAATTTAAAACATTACAAAATAATAAATATGTAATATAATTCAAATAGTGCTTGATGATATGATATAAAAACAAATAATAACAAATAACTATCAAATCTAGTAAACATTTTAGTTGTATGATGCTTTTGTATTGATATTATTGTCAGTTTTATACAGATAATTAAAAAAATTATAAAATTTCAGTTCCAGCATAAAAGGCCAAGAAACTCGCATTACATTGTAAGCACTTTTGAAATGCGAAAATATTATAAACCTATTGATGAATTTTATATATAATTTTAGAATTTAGATCTTCTGGATCGATAGTATCCAGACGGTAAATGCAGTTTTTTTTATGTCGACGTTTTATTTCCGAGTTAACATCAATTGGCATAAATGAAAAAACTTGTACGAAGTGTGAGAAAGGACAAAACAAAACAACGACGCAGCTAGTATGATTCAATCTTTACAAACAACCTCTCATCAAACATTGGTACACTTCTGGACTTGTCAATCCAAAAAGCATCCAGGGCCATACAGTGAACGATGCTGTGTGCTTATGCTCCTCTGCTATTTTAACTTGGTGGTAACAATTCTTCATATCCAAAACAATGATATATTTAATTGCGCTCTGAAATCCAGTAGCTCTTCGATTCTTGGGAGCGCATAAATGCCTCGTACATTCTGCTGGCGGCACTCCACCCTCAACCATAAACTAGACATTTTCTTTTCTTTTGGACTAATACAGCATTCGATATGTAGGAACAAAATGGGTTCCTAATAATTCAAGTTTAGAGTTCTTTCAGATGATTTTTCACTTCTTCATACATGGATGGCGGAATGCTTCTGTGTCGATGTTTAAAAGATGTTTAATTTCCGCACTATCTTCTGCTTAACTATGTCTGCGTGACCAACGTCTAGTCATTCAAATAGAAAATATGAAACTAATTAATAATAAAGTCTTTCAGACACTATAGCTATACCCTTCCAAAGCATTTCTGTAAGCTCAATACTGCTTTGTCCTATGTTCTTTTATTTTTAGATAAGTTTTCCTCAACACCCACACTCTTTAACGCGCATAACAATAGACTTACTGAATGAATAATATTCACCTTACTGAATGAATAATATTCACCTTGGCTATTTGAACAGTGACAGTTCTATCCTGATTGGAATTAACAATGGTAACGATACCTTTCGGTCCCTCTGCTAATGATGTTTTTGCAGTCTGAAGCAGCAGACCTGGTCATCTTCTAGTGTTCACAGTTTGCTTGAAAGAAGCTTGAATAGTCACAATTCTTTTCCATGAATGTTTTCTGGCTTATATTCCTTGGATCTTAGTACACCCAACAATATTCCTTTACCAGTTTCCTTCTCTCGCTGCGTCATGTATCTCATTGCTAGACGTATGGGATCTTGTAAGTTAATTTTTGATAACTGTCGAACACCATATCGCCTTTTGAGTCTTCCATAATGTACTGTAAAATGTTGGTACATAACAGAACATGACCATTAGAACTGTATTTCGTTTATTTGGTACTATTAAAACAGATATAACTAATAGTCTAAGTTTAACCTCAACATATCCCAGACACAGAAATGTTTGTCCTCCAGAGGCATCAGCTTCTATTGGTAATTGAAGGGAGTGTATTTAAAAGTCTTGATCTTTGATGACATTGTCTTGAAACCCTCGCTGTTTGTAGATACTGACGATCTGGTATATAGAAGACGTTTGCATTGTCTACCACTAATGTACACTACCATTTCCATTTCATTGGTGACTCCAGATAATAAAGGTTAGCAGTCGGGGCTCTGCCTTAATGAGCCTTTCTTCCACACCTTGAAAAAAAGCTAACTGAAGTTTCAAGTCATATGGTCTAAGTGTACTCTTTGCCCATACTGCAAGACTGACCATATATCCAATATATTTGTTCTGGATTTTCCACCTGTTCTGCTCTCCTAAGGTCTAGTAGACCCTGTCTCTCCGGTCTTCAAGGCCCATCTTGCGCTGTCGCTGCCTTGTCATCAACTTCTCCTTACATTTAACGACCTTCTCTTGCTTTGGATAATGAAAATACTACAGTCCTCACCCTCCTCCATATGTCACAATAAACCATGATATATTACTTCATCATCTCCAGTATGTATTTGGTATTTCATGATACTACCTTACCACGGTTCAATTCCTACTTAGTCTACAGGACACAAATTCTGTCCGTAAATGGAAAAGAAATCCCAGCCCAGTGAATACTATGTTTTGGTATTTTACAAGTTTCATTTCTGTTTCCCGTTCTATTCATTCTATACACCCAGCTGCTCTCAGGTGTCGTAGATCGACATGTGGTGTCTCATTACACCAATTATAATGAACATATGAAGTGTTGTGTATCTGGATCTGAGACGCATCAGCGCCATTCGTAAGTTTCTACCATTTAAAGACTTGTGTGTTCCTTAGTACTTTCAAGACTGGACTGTTGTAATTCACTTCTAACTGGTTCGTCTCAGCATCTCAGAAACTTCAAAAAGTTCAAAACACGGCTGCTCGGATCTTGCATGGAATACGAGGAAGTGATCACACATCCCCCTGCTCTGTAACCTTCACTGGCTATCCGTTCGATTCAGAATCAAACATCAATCTCTTTGCTGTGCTACATTTTGTTGACTCGTTCCAGTTCAGTATATCTGACCGCGCCCATGTGTATACCCGCTCTAGAAACTTATGCTCCACTTCCGAGACTCGTACTCTTATTGTTGCTGCTGTTAAATGTCATGCGGAAAACGTTCTTGCGCCTACCAGGGTCCAGCTACGTGGAACGATTGCTCATTGATCTTAGACACAAGGATACTGTGATCTCATACAAGAATAGACTTAAGGATTTAATAATGTTTACTTCCTTAAATAGTGCCAACATGTCTTTATTTCGTAATTTCATGGTGTTTGTGTTTGTAGTATTGTTGTTGTATATGTTTTTCTATACTATCTAATATTTTAAAGGGCTTAGAACTTCTAAAGATTGGGCGCTGTAATAAGTCCGCTTTAGGTTTAACATGGCGGTCAGTATGTTTGGTGCAGGAGGAGCCCGCGAAGACTTAGCGAGGAACCACCAACCAATGGGAAGAAACTGGCAAGCTTTCTCACATACTCACGTTGGCCGAACTGAAACTCGAACCCATGAGCGCAGAGTTGAGATGTCGGTGATCTGCAAAGGCGAGCACCACAGAACACTCGGCCATCCGGGGAATCGCTTTCTTTAGTTTGTATTGCTTGTTTTTTTTGTCTCTGTTTTGTAACTACCTTTCACTAAGACTCAACATAAATGCTTAGACTAGTTTTAAACTTGTTTAGCACTGTTTGTTGACTGTATGTATGTATGTATGTATGTATGTATGTATGTATGTATGTATGTAAAGATGGATGTATAGATGTATAAATGTGTGTGTGTGTGTGTGTGTGTGTGTGCCAAAGAAAAAATCTTGGGAATATGTCTTAAAGGGATTACGTTTTACTAGTAACAATATACAGAGCAGAACAGAACGTAACACAACTTTTATTAATTTCAGGCCACATACAATGTTATAATATTTTAAGGCGACATCACTAACATATGGAGATACAAATCACATTACAGGTCAACTATCATAATCAGAGCAAGACTAAACATTCGACGTAATGTGAGATCGTTTGGGTACACAAATATAGCATTGTTATGGTAGAATATAATGACCCTCATTGGGTGTACAAATGTTGAAAGAGAGAATAACTATTTTATCATCGTGAAATATGGAGACTATGGTGACAATTTCCGATTCCACAGATGCACAAAGTTTATGACACTGTTTTCATTATTACAGTAACAAATCTGGCAAGATTGTGGAGAATGTTGCGATCATTGGTGGCAAGTAAGGTTTGCAAAAGATGGTTTGCGGTAATAGAACGGTTCTAGAAACATATCTTTTTCTCTGTGAAATTTGGGACAAATGAACAAATAATGGTATTCGACCTCGATGTCATTTGTATCACAATGCTTACATTTTCTCTCCTCCAACGGTGTATTGTCCCAACGACAGGTTTCAAAGAGGTGTAAGTCATTGGAAGTCCTGATCTTGATGGTAAATATTGATTCCTAGGTAACAGTAATAAAGAGTTTTCCATATTTATGGCTTATTTTAAACAATGATAAAATTTTCCTTTGGATTATAAGGTTACCGATGATTACCATTCCTGTATATCATGAGCTTTAAAAGTTTCTGCTATCATGCGTTTTGTTCCTTTCAGATTATTTATAACTTCTTAATACAGGAGGTCGATTCTTCCAACAGATATAAGAGTATTCATTACGCGTAAAGAGAAACATAATAATGTGACCCGATTCCACGTAGAATCAACGGCGAATTATGCAACCTGTATCGCAATCAATGGTTTCATTCCATACTAAGCATTTGCCTAATTCTGATCAAAGTAAGTCGAAACAGTTCCCAGACAAACAAAGAGACAATATTTTTTCTCCAGAATACAAACTGACGACTGATTAAAATCAAGTTATATAATTTAAGTTTCCATCATTTGTATCATCTCTGAGCGTAAGAGCAATACGTTGCATCTCTAAAATACCCCACTAGCGCATAAGATTTTTAAACATGAGAAAATTATTAAACAAACAAGGAGAAGCACAGTTGATTGCATGCTTAGCCAAGGGCAGGTAAAATGGTAAGGTATGTTAATAGCAAGTCAATAATTCCCCATCTAAACTCCATAGATATTTGCACGTGTCAGGGCAATGTTGAAGTATTGCACAGGTTTTATATCTATCTATTAATGGAATGTTTAGCTAGTTTCCGTTGCAAAGACATTTGTAACGATTTTTTACGAAATAGCCAGACCTGTTGTAATCATTATTCTAGTTATACATGCAGAAGAATTCCTTTTAGAAATAAAACAACTTGAGCCTGTTTTCCACGTGATCTCCACATCTTTGATACTGATATACTGTGGATGTCAAATGAATCATGTTTGCATGGATGCGGAATCTTCTCATAGCTTAAAATCCTTGCAAGTACTTTTAACAATAGGCATCAATAGCTTAGATATGACAACATGTATAATTAGCATCTGACCTCTCCTGAGTTCGCCATTATTTACTTGCCATCAACCTGCAATTCGTACACGTAAATATCGTTTGACATGTAAGGTCGAATGCACGTGCTATTAAAACAAGTTTTGTTCTGGTGTTGACCTTGCTATAAAAGGTTTTCGTATCTCGTGCAGTTGCATCTTATTTCATCATACTTTCACAAACCTAATTATACCATGTGTGTTATTGGGTGCTGTTATAAGTATGGCAATTATAAACTTTGTTACAAAAGATGTCACTACAGCAAAGAAAATCATTTCTATTTAGCTGCTCGTCCGTTCACGCTTCGAGAATTTAGGGGACCTTTATCGTTATTTCTTGTTGAAATTTTGTACCCCCGTAACAGTTATTGATTAATATGTATCCATTTTGCACGAAAAGGTGACGATTCAGGATCACAGGGGTATATCCATGAAAACAGTGGACGTCTTATCCATGTATATAAAGCACGAGTGACAGTATCTATGGAAGTCAATAATGGGAACTTCGAGTGCTGACATTATAAGGACAAATGAGGTCTCCACTGTTATTGCAGTACCGATTGCATATTTAGAGGATGCTGATGATATTATCACAAGTGCAGCAGAAATGGTAAGAATTTATAGGCGAGAAGCAATGTATTTCATGTTTTCGCATCACCAGCATCAAACCTCGCTTTAAAGTATTTGTTAGTTAAATTCTAGATTGATATATAAGACATATTGAATGAAATGCTGAACAATGTATTTATAGAAGCTTTATATATAGTCTACATTTGTTAGAACTCCAAGCGGTTTAAAACCACACTCGACCTGTGCCGCGAAATTGCATTGAACGAATTGCTTGACTTTATAATTCCTGCGTCGTACCGTAACTGTTTTCTATAACCATCTGCCAGCCTCAATCTTGGACAAAAATACAATTTTGCACGCTAATTGCCCTTGCTAGAACGCCAGTTGTTCCCTCTAGACATTAATATCATTTTCTGAGTATTCATACAATTTTGACTATGGTTACGAACCTGAAAAAATATATGATACCTGGAAACATATGAATTGTATCTTATCGACTTCCAAACTTGAAATGATGTGATTAGAATAGCAACGTCAACTAACATTGTCAAATCTATTTTCCATCATAAAATTCAATGTTCTCACGTATTTTTACATATTAAAATTATTCACGTCTTTCATTTGTGATTTGGATTTTCTACAATATAATAAAGAATATTTCATGAACAACTAAAATGTGCGGAATATCACGAATAAGTCTAGAAGAGCAAGAGGGCATTTGGTGAGTCTTGTAACTTTCATGCTCCCCACAACACATATATATATTTTTAGCTATGTGTCTTTCATATGAATCATGGGAGGAGTGTGCCTTACCTTAATACTGTTAATATTGACCGTATTATTGGACTAAGTATTTGTGTAAATATATATGTATATAGTTGGGTTTCAAGGCACCCAGCAAAATAGAGGGTATTGGTTGCCAACTATAGCCTAAGTTCAAAAATTTTACAAATTAATTGCACATAAACATTAAGAAGATAAACAGTAAATAAGTAAGATAAAGTAAATTTCGAGAAAGGAAGGAATTATCTAATTGGTGTGGATAAATGCATAAACAAGTATTTGTACAGTACTGCTTGAAGATAACATTAACTTTACAAGGTCAGTGTACAAATAATCTGCTAATGCTGTGATAGAATTTATGGAGAACAAAGTTGGATTTAAAACTACACATCTTGACGCAGTATATGAAGTAATTGTATTAGAATCAAATATGGGAATTGTTATGTATATTTAATTTATATTTGTTAGTGTTTCTCCATGATTATAAGATATAAGGATATTTTGTACTTCAACCTATCCAAAATCAAGTTCATTGTCAACCTGATCAGTAATTTTTTATTTTGGTAAACAAACAATTCATAGCTGATATTTTTATACGGTGTGGGTTTAATATTAGGATAATCATCATTAAAAGTAAACATTTATTAGAGTTTGAGTCAGGTTTATTGGAATTCCACCATAAAGTACCTAGCCTACCTGATGTTTACCACATTCAAAATTATAAATTTAGTAAGAGGATGTTCTAGAATGGAAAAATCCGTTAAGTCATAGTATTTCCAGAAAATGCTAATTGTGACCTAGGTCAAGTAGAGGGCTTTATAATCTTGTTTATCTAGAAATTATTTATTTCGTGCTGTAAGATCTTGCAGAAGCATTTGTATTGTATTGTTGTGTTCAGTATTTGACTGGTTTGAAATCATTTATTCAAATTATTTATTCACTGGAAATACAAAGTGCTATTAAATACTATTCTTGGACAGCGACATTAACTAAGAATTGTGGTGAATTCAGACAAGCACATCTTAGATCATACTAGTTTTATTCATCAAAAGAATGTTGTCACATCACCACGTCACAGGCCACAACAGACACATCAACACCTTCAGCAAAATGTCATTAAAATGTTATTCATTAGGGCTTCTGACAGAACTTTTTGGACTATTTTGGGATTTAATTTGTAATACTGTAAGTACTTTGTCAACTTTTCAGCTTGTATTCTCTAGGGAAATAAATTATTTGTTAAATTTTACAAAACGTGTTTGTCTTCGCTCTTTTCTATTACTTAGTTTACGACAATAGAATCATAATAGAAGGGAAAAATTGACAAAATTCGAAAGTATTCATACGTTTGATAAGATTGAAGAAACACAGTACTTATTTTAGATGTATCTCTTTATACCTTGTTGATAATGCCTAAGACAGTTATTAAAACACAAACTAATTTTTGGATGTTTTTATTTCTCATTTAATTACGAACAAATAACAATACTTACTACGATTCTGAAAGTCCTATTTCTTAGATAAGTATGACAATTGCGGCAAGAAATTAAAGGAGACAAAATAGAAAATAAATTATGTTGAACTGAAACAGAACAATTTGTGTATATATAACTTAAGAAAAGAAAGATAAAATATTTCCATAGAGAAGGATTGATTCTAGTTTTCTGGATTACCAGTGGCAGAGAGACATTATTGACATACAAGCATATGTATGTATTTTGGCAGTGACTAATTGCTTGCACAAATATGCAAGGGCTAATTCCATGCCTTTAGAAAATGAACGACCGAAAATCACAAAGATGCAGAGTGATGAATGAAAAGATATTTTTAAAATGAAAGTTAAGGATTTGTTGGAAAATAAAAATATTTAATACCTGTTTTATCTATATATGCAGACAAAACGATGTGAAAAGGTTTATCAGAACTATGCGGAAGATGCATATACATGGCTTAGGTTAGTCAAAAAGAAAAACAACCCAAGTATGAATGGTTGTATCTGGTTACTTGACAACAATACAACTGGGACGTCTAAATTTAAAATAGATAAAAGAGTAAACATTTTAAGATTGTGAAGAATTATTCGAAAGATATACCTTTTCTAACTTTCCTGATGCTGCGGAGAAAAGTTGATAGAGGAGATAAAAAATCCAAATACTACCCACCATTGATTTCAAGAGTGAGTAAAGTCAACGCGATTGAAGTGATATGGCAATAAAGGACATGGTAATGTTAGAGAAATATCAGAAAAGAATGTGGATAAAATGGCAAAATAGATGATCAATGTGTTTCTATAAGTTAAGCCAATTACACAATTTTATTTTATCTTAAATAATTGACTTAGCAAAGTTTACTCCTAACATAATAGACTCTTATTTGTTATCTGTATTTAATTTAATTGTTTATTTGTTAGTTTAAAAAAAAAAATATTTCATTACATGATATTGTCATGTAACCTTGTATGCTGGACTTGACCTTGTCCAAACTGCGTTCATTTCTGCTTGACCTGATTGACTTTTTTTACTTTTTTTATTTCATTTATGTCAACAACTAATACAGCTAAATTATTCTCTATGTGTTGGGCTTAATATCAGGATTAGTATTCAGGTAAACAAGAAGGATTAAATATCTTGATTTGGGTCAGGGTTTTGGAGATTCCTAAGTGAACTTTATAGGATATTGTGTTGCAAGTAAACAAAGCTCATTAAATCATTCTAGAAGGTTATTATCCATTAGGTAATTGTTTTAAAGAAAATGCTAATTGTGACCTGAGGTCAATTAGAGAACTATATAATCTTGTGATTGTGAGGATTTAGTCAATCGTGTTTTAACATCTAGCACCTTCAAGTTGTATTATGTTGTGACCATTTTGGGCTGAATTTTATTTTCTTCAATTTATTGAATTCAAGTGTTTATTTTCTCTGGAAATACAAAAAGTGCTTTGATAAAATTATTGGACAAAGACATTCACTGGAATTTATACTGAATTCAAACCTGAAATAATATTTCTGTGATTCAACGAGAGACTGTTGATACGTCAACACTTCAATAGCTATCACAGACACGTCATCGCCTTCAGTTTTGGATCTCTTTGGGACTTGAACTGAATTTTATTTAGGTTTTTAAATTACTAGGACTTGTGTCTTTAATTCTTGGATTATTTTGGGATTTAACTCGCAATACCGTAAGCTCTTTTTTCTTATTTTCACCATGTCTTCTAGAGAAATAAATTATTTGTTTAATTTTACAAAGCTTGCTGTCTTTCACTCTTTTCTGTTACTTATTTTAAGAGCATAGACTCGTAACATTTTCTAATGCGATTTCTATGCCAAGCGTTTTTTATGTCACATTTAACTTCAGATATAGTATTGCGACTCTATGGTCCTAAATATGTAATAGGAGAGTGAGAACCAACAAGATTTGTAAAATTCAACAAATAATTTATTTACTTAGAGTACAAAGTGAAAATGTAAAAAGTACTCTCTCTATTTCGAAATAGATCCCAAATAATCCTAGAATTTTGAACACAAGTCCTAAAGATTAAAGTTCTGATCAAACTTTATTGGTACTCCAAAACAAATCCAAAGCTGGAAATATTGATGTGCCTGTGGTAACCAGTGTCGTAGTGATGTGCCAATGGCCTTTTGTCGAATTACAATTGTACAATCCAAGAATATATCCTTAGCTGAAATTTCACAATAAATCCAAGTCTCTATTTCCAAGAATATTATTTTTGAGCACTTTGTATTTCCAAAGAAGAATAGCTGGGATTAAATAATTTGAATAAATAATGAAATACTGGACACAACAACAATACAACTGATTCTGCTCAGATCTTACAGCACGAATAAATAATGTCTTATAAAAATGATTTTATAAACCTCTATATGACCTAGATCATACCTAATGGAAAATTTCATTCTGGAAGGTTCCAAATGTTTACAAGATAAATATTCTGTTATAATTAGAACGTCTATTACTAAAGTTGTTATAATGAACATGGTAAGCACAATGTCCTTGACTCAGGCAAAGATAAAAAGCCTAATAATTAAGAAATATTCATAGAGAAAATAGTAGCTATGTATTGTTTACAGTATTAATAAAATGAATGATTCTGGTCAGGTAGAAAAATGAACTTGATTTTGGACAAGGTCAAGTCCAAAATACAATTTTCCACAGCATGTAATTAAATAAAAGAATAAAAGCTAGCAAACAATGCATATTAAGTATATATAACACCTCCCCTCATAGAAAAAGATTTATGCTATAAAGCTATCTTTTACCAACAAATCAAATGTACAATTGATAAAAATTTCTATAGATGAAATTTTACGAATGACACAAAGTATACATGAAATAATGTAATATTTTTATAACGTGAAAGTGCATCTGTATTAGATTGTCCTTTCCTTGATGCCTGATATCAATAATTGTTTCATGCAACATCAAACCTAATCTTAATAATCTCTGATTTTGTTTCTCATCTTGCCAATGAAAGTAAGGAAGTTGTGATCACGAAATACAATAATCGGAGAAGGAGATTAACTAATATACACTTCAAAGTATTCCAAAGCCAATATCAAAGCCAAACATTCCTTCTCGATTGTGGAATAATTTCTCTGGTACTTGTTTAGTTTCTTACAACAATAGCACACTGGATAATCTACAACGCTGTTGTATTTTTCAATCAATGCTCCACCAACCACAAAATAGCTTGCATCAACAGACATTTAAAATTGTTGAAATTTGGAGCTGTAAGAACTAGTGCAGTCTTAGGTATGGTCTTTAATTTATCAAAAGCTTCCCGACATTTTCAGACCAATGAAACTTGGCTTTCTTACTCAATAAATTTCTCTGGGGTTCAGCATTTATTGAAGAATTGGAACAAAAATTCCGATAGTATCCAGCCATAACCAAAATTTGCTTCAGTTGCTTTTTACTGATAGGCACAGAGAATTCAGAGATAGACTTGACCTTAGCATCTATAGATTGAACGTGTCCATGTCCCACGATATGTCCTAGAAACGTAATACAAGCATGGCAAAACTCACTTTTAAACAAATTAATTGTGACATTTGCATCAGTGAGTCTGTCAAAGAATTTCCGTATTGTCTCTTTGTGGCTTTACCAAGTGTCGTAGGTGATATAAGCATCACAATTATCTAGACCATATGTAATCATGTTCATTAGACGTAGAAAAGTACAAGACCAACCTTTCATCCCAAATGGCATCACTTTATATTGATAAAGCCATCTGGAGTTACAAATGCCGAAATTTCCATTGCCCTTGGAGTGACATAATCCTTTCAAAAGGTCAAATTCTGTGATATATTTTACATTTTCAATTTTATCAATGCAGTCGTCGATTCCTGGCAGTGGAAATAAATCTGTTTTGGTCACATATTCACTTTTCTATGGTCTGTACACGTGCGGGATGTATTATCTGATTTGGTACAAGTATACATGGTGAACTCAAATTTTACTCTGACCTATGAAATCATTATCAAGCAAATACTGGATTTCTTTTTCCAAACATTCCTGTTTGAGAGGGTTCATCCTGTACGGATGCTGTTTCACAGATGTGGAATCTATAATTTCAGCTTGATGGTAGATTTTATTTGTTCGTGTAGGTACAGCTGGAAACAAGTGCTCATACTCAAGTAACAGCTGTTTTAGTTCATTCTATTCTAGTCGAGAAAATTAATTTCTCTATTTTCATTTAAAAGAAGTTTATCTTTTAACAACTTTAATAATCCACGGACAGTAGGTCCGAAAACTAGTTCAAAGGGATTCAATTCTAAAGATTCCTGAACTGAATTACTAACAGCAAACAACAGCAAATGAATACCTTCGTTCCAATCTTTTCCAGTATCAAAAGAATATGACCGAATCATATTTTCAAAGTTTGATGAAAGCTTTCTAAAGCCCCTTGGCTTTCAGGCTGAAGATTTGAATATTGCTGGATGGCTAAATCGTGCATAACTTGCTGGAAAATTCCAGACTTAAATTTTGACCCCTGGTCAGATTGGATACATGTGGGGGCGAAACTGACACAAAACAACTTTATCAATATTTACTATTGTTTTAGTTTTAATATTCCTCAAAGGAATTGCCACTGGGAATCTTGTAGAATCCGCACAAATTGTAGTCAACAAGTATTGATAGCCTGATTTAGTCTTGGGTAAGTGACCGACACAATCGACCACTATTCTGCTAAATGCTTCGTCAAATAAAGGAATGGGTTGTAGATGAACCTTATGTATCTTCTGAATAGGTTTTGCTACTATCTGCATAGTGTGACAAGAACTGCAGTATTTACAAACATCACTTTTAATTCTTAGCCAATAAAAGTGATTCAAGATCTTATGATAATTCTTAGTGACCCTAATTGACCAACCACAGGAGTTTCATTGGCTAAACGAAGAATCTCCTGTCTATACGACATAGGAACAACAATGTTATATCTCACTGCCCACTCCGTTGTTAGCAAAATAAAACACAGGAACTTATTTGGCTTCCGTTACTCTAATGGCCTCTGACACAAACAGGAGATCTCAGGATTTTGTTCGACGACAACTGATTGTCGCTTGTCACCCTGATTATAATAAAGAGAATGAGCGATAAAAGAGAATCACTGTGATAAATATCTGTTGATTGATCAAAGTGAGGAGCTAAATTGACCTCATCAAAAGCCTGACCAATTCATATGTCAGCAAAATAAGTAGTATTCTGAGCAACATCATTCTCATGAGCTTTCTACACCATAGCTATATTAAATGCACAGGCTGGATATAAATCAGGGATTTCTTTTTCAATAGGATTGACTTTCTGATCCAAACAAGGCTTGTCAATTACAAGTGGATTAACCACAACTTTACTTCAGCTAGGTCATTGCATGGTTGCATAGTAATAAATTAATACCATCGATGGATAAAGACCACACAGGTCCGACTGTCAGGGGTTCTGAGACTAAGTCTGATAACAAATTTGCGCAAAAAAGAGGAACATTAACAAAACCTAATTCCACTCCCTGAATAATAACATTTTCA
This sequence comes from Megalonaias nervosa, assembly GCA_016617855.1. Taxonomy (NCBI): domain Eukaryota; kingdom Metazoa; phylum Mollusca; class Bivalvia; order Unionida; family Unionidae; genus Megalonaias; species Megalonaias nervosa. The sequence goes on from JAECUM010091077.1 coordinate 22,376, forward strand.
TTAGAAGAAGTCATCTCAGAGATAGCCAATGTACTTGATAGTAAAATACTCTGAGAAGCTCTTGTGTCCCTTAAAATTTTAATATAGATAGGATTGGTAGAATCACCCATGCGTGATATAGAACCCTTCGTCACGAATGGTTCATAAGTCTCCATAATAAAAACCAAGCTTTTGCCTCAAAAAGATGATATTTTCTGGCAAGTGGTGCAGTTCATCATTTTTCAAGGAGTCTAACTGTTCCTTGGTAGGATTGGAAATAAAGTTCTCCACTTTAGATGACATTGTAAAAGCTTGTAGGCTTCGATACAATTTCTAAAATGTGAAACAGTACCTGTGACTTAGAACGTTCTAAAGCAACAGAGGTTTTTGAAATATGTTAGAGAAATTCGTATCCCAAGGACGAGGGTTCAGTTTCCCTTTACGATCCTATGGGCATAAAATATGTAATTGAAAAGAGTTTAAACCAACAAGTTTTGTAAAATTAAAAAATAATTTGTTTCCCTATACAAAGAGGATAATGTCAAAATAACTCGCTGTATTGCGAAATAGATCCCAAAAAATCCTAGAATTTCCAACACTAGTCCTAATGATTAAAGTTCTGGTCAAACATTAGTGGTATTCCAAAATGAATCCAACGATTGAAGTGTTGCTGTGCCTATTTTTGTGGCCTGTGTCATAGTGATGTGCCAACAGTCTTTTGTTGAATTACAAATATACAATCCAAGAATATATCCTTAGTTGAAATTTCGCTATAGATCCAAGTCTCTATTTCCAGGAATGTTATTTTTGAGAACTTTGTATTTCCAGAGAAGAATAACTTGAATTACATAATTTGAATGAATAATTTCTTGCAGAAATGAAATACTTGACACAAAAATAATAGAACTAATTCTCCTTAGATCTTACAGCACAAATAAACAATTTCTCCATTAAACATGATTGTATACTCCTCTACCTGACCTAGGTCACAATTACCATTTTCTAAAAAAAACCAACCTATTAAGTAATGGAAAATCTACTTCTGCATGATTTCAAATGTTTACAAGATATAATCTTAGTTATTTTGAAGGTCTGTTGCTTAAATTATAATAAAGAACATGGTAAACACTGGCAAAGATAACAATCCTAATAGTTAACCCATTCTCAAAGAGACAATATTAGCTATGTGTAAGTTGCTTACAAAATTTAAAAAAGAAATTAATGATTCGGGTCAGGTAGAACATGAACTTGATTGTGGACATGGTCTAGTCCAAAATACAATTATCCAGAGCATATAATGAAATAAAAAAAATAAAACTAACTAATAAACAATGCAAATTCAATAAACAGAACAATAAAAAAGGTTTGGTACATTTACATCAACTAGCACTTTTGCAGCAACGCTTCAGCTGACAATGGCATTGAAAAATATTTAGCAAGATACTGAAACTCAGTTTTTATATAGATATTTTGAAACGTTTTATATAAGTAGACTTTATTATTAGACACTTATTACTCTTGTTGACTGATACAGAGCACGGTCATGTAAGAGATTTTGACAGACTCAGTGTATCTGTCCAGTATAGATAACAAAACCTGGTAGTAGCGTTTCCTATTCGCATTTAAAAGATAGAAGTATTCCTAATATCATGAAATCTTGTTACAGATTTCACGCTTGTTTTCAGATACGAAAACTGTTCTTTCATTGTCGAATAAAGGTTTGTCATGAAAATCATCTTAAAGCACACAATGATATCAATACTAAATTGACTAGTATCGACGACATGAGAAGCACTGCGCTTAGCAATAATAAATGAACCATGATGCGTTTATTTCAGTCATCAAGGGATACAATGATACAAAGAGGTAAGATACAAAATAACAAATAAAACACACAATAGAGATCCAGTAGATTGAATAGAGGAGATGAAAACACTGAAGATAAAGGTGGATCCATGTGCATTGGAGAGAAATTCCAACTTAGATAAGTTAATTGCGAAGTATATGAATTGAATTAAAATCTCTAACGACAGGAGTTTATGCTTTCAGCACAATGCTTGACTGATTGAATTTCTCCTATACAAATGGAGGGTTATATAACACTGGTGAGTCTGACAATCTTGCAGCTTAAAACAAAATGCAACTAACATACATAAACGTGGTCCTAATCGTTCGCATTTTGAGTAATCTGTGGGAGTTATTGCACAAAATGCAGCTCTGTGATCAAATATTTCATTCCAATGCACTGGAGATTTCGGTACAATAAGAGTAAAAAAAAAAACAGCAATGGAAACTGTGTTTGAGATAAGCCTTGGTATTCCAGATGTAATGATGTGTGAAATTGAAGAAATTCTGAAACATGGCCAATTACACAAAATTTAAATGCATTAGGAGCTTCTCTTGCACGATAGTTTACTAAGTATCCGTAACTAAAGTGTTTTTATTGTCAGCGAAGAAAAACGCTTACTTTATTCATTTTGTTGCTGTATATTTCACGTTGCTTATCTCTTGAAAATTTTCCTTGCAATTGATGCAGTAATCTCTGTACATTTGGAATTTAAAATTAAATGTTCTAAAGTGCAGGTTTTTGTTTCGTTTTAGTCAGTTCTAAGTGAATTAACTCATGATATTTACACTACGCCAACAAAAAGCTATTTTATTGGAAACCGATTCAACATGCCTTAAAAATATTTTCTGAACCATCTTACATACGAGATATTATTGAAGTTGTCCTCTGGATAGTCACTAGTGTTATGGAACTTAATATTATTGGTTATGTTTAATAGTTTTCTCTCTCAACATTTATACACTCTGAAGATGTATCAGTGATGAGCAGTCTCATTCTATCACCCTATTGTTTTAACCTATTTCACTAAAGTTCGTACATTAGCCATTGAATTAATTATGGCAGTGTAAATCTTATGCAAGTGGGGATGGCCAAATTTAATTGTATTGCCCTCCATACTGACTAACACTAAGTCAATATTAGCATTGTTTTCCTTGCACATCACCTAACTTTCTGGTAATTGAAAAATATCCGTTAAACTACACGTATTTTAAATGTTGTAGTTTATTTACAGAATACACCATTGTTTGTCAGTTTCAAGGTGTCCTTCCTGAAACCATTCGTTTCTATTTTTCTCAGATTCGTATACAGTGTATCGGTTTCATTGGCATTGGTACCTAAAATGTAATGGTTTTGTAGTGAACGACATATTTATGTTTATGTTGTAGAGAACATAATGTTATACGTTTGGTTTCCGACACTTGTAATCATTTATCAACTTTTTTTTCTGGACATCTACTGTAATAGTGATATGTAATCCTTAAAATGGTCATGCAGATGCAATGAAATCTATAAATCTACTACAAAAATGGATCCAGTATAATAATAACCTGGTATTTCAACTAACCTGTCTTATACACATTTAATTTCTAAATCATTTCTCCTTGTGTTGTTTTACTGGCATGCAATGGTTTGTGTCTCAACCATAACGATTATTGACCAATACGTACAGTATGAACAGCCTTGATCTTTGACCTTGATCTTTGATGCTCATCGTCATGTTTTGCCCTGTTCGTATTCGTAATTTGCATCAGAGTATCTGTAGCTGGATTGTTGTAATTCAACATTATAGTCTACACTCAATCATCAAAAACATGGCAGATTCTTTTAATGTTAAATTCAGAATTTGATATCGTTAAACATTCATCTTGATCTAGTTTTGGTACACTGTAATAGTGTTTAGTTTGTAATTATTCAAAAAGATATTAGGAAACTCCTCAAACATGTCACACATCAGTAGATTATCTTTCGTAACATAATACTCGTGTATATTTCAAGGTATCTGAAGGTTAAAAGTTCCACCACATTCGGAACAGCAACGCCATCTGAATCGGAAAGTGATGGGTAAAGCTTTTCCGTTGGTAGGATATATGATTTCGTTAAATGTTTCAAAGATAATCATGCATTCTGGTGGGCGAATATCATTCTTTAAATATTTTGATGCAATATTTGTAAACTGTTTCTAGTGTTTCTGTACAATTTTCAGTATAAGGATATTTTGCTATTTGTTATATAAATGATCACATTAACCAAACGTTCTCTATAAACATGATTGTCCTTTTAATTATTTCTTTTCCTTCTTTTACAAACCTGTAAAAACTACGAACTATTTGTTAAATGAAATTTATTCCTCGTCGCTGTTCTGTGTGATGTTTACCTCTCGATCCGAATAATTTTGCAAGCAGTGTCTTGATGAACAGTTTGCTGTCATAATTAGAGAATTTATGAATGAGCGATTGTGTGTAATATGGATATCTGAAATTCAAAGTACATGTCTTATGTGCTGGACCTTTAGAATTGTCTATTAGATGGGTATGGTCTATTTCTTTTCAGTTTTGTTTCCTATCACACACGTAATATACATTTGTTGAGTTAAAACGGCTTGTGAATATCATCGAGTTTGCATATTAAGTATTAATTCTCCATAACATATTTTTGCAATCTTACCCAGCGCATCGTATAAAACTTCAATACAATTGTTTCACTGTAAATTATTGGTTTACATCTTTTGTGGTTTTGATTTAAGGTCCATAAAAATGCCTGATTGTATATTATTGGCTGTTTGTATCGCTTAGGATAATATATTGAGCTGAGTGCTGATTTTTCTGTTGTTATATATATTGCTACTTTCGTCACTGCAACAAATATATTTATCTGTGTTTAAAATCCGGAATTATGCCATTTGGATCATCGACATTTTTATGCTATACATTTGTTTTCCGATAATAGTTATTACGGTAAATTAAAATATTCAAGGATTTGTGCGAACGTAAGTGTTTGTTTTCGTTGGGGGAGGGGTAAATTTTTCTGCTTATGTAATGACACCAATTTACGCATTCTTTTATTTCAACGTAATAGTATTTGCCATCTCTGTCATCATTAGTTGGATCAAGTACTGAAGTGTTCATTGTTATTTATTTAGGTATAATTAAATTTGGTTGTGTTGGGTATACACAGACCAAAAATATATTACTAGTGCTTGTGCTTATTTTTCACGACAGCAAGAAGAGGTTCAATTTGTGATCAGTTAAGTAATAATAACGTGAACACTGTGAAAAGGAAATTATTTTATTTATGTCCATATCACATTCATATATTGGTCGATACTGAATTATTGAAATGGGATGAATGTCAATTATCCAAAGAATATATTTCTGCAAATTGAAAGACAACGAAATAAGGAGAGATGTATATTATCACGAGCAATTACCCACACCTTGTATTTTGCATCGGCACTATCAAAGATATGAAAATTGTGTCTGAGGCTCCCAATCCCATTTTCCGAGGTATGTATAACAATAATGAAAAGAAAACTGTAGCCTCCAGGTGAGGCCAATCCCCTCGGTCGTCCAGGTAGATACTGGATTTTTTTGGCTTGTTTAGAGATAGCATTACTGCTCAGAAAATACACCAAAAAGGTGCCATTGTAAAAACATTTTCGTTTTGCTAATTTAGGAAGCATTGAGACCTGCAGAAGATTTTGTATTAGCAAATGCTGTCGAATCAACCTACACGGAGCTGTAGCAAAAGGCTCAAGCGTACGCGCTGTATGTGCCCTTTGGTGCATTCTTTCTCAGCTTTCATCTTCAGAAATAAATCCATATTCAGGCACTCCAATTGCTGTTGGACGAAATTTTAAGATTGAACTTTGTAAATATGCAAATGTACTGAATGTTTAAGCTTACGGACGCTTCAGCAAAACGAGCAACAGCTGGTCGAAATATCTGCTGAAGTGACGGACCTGCTTGAGTTTACTGGTATGTCCTCTTGACCTACACATGCGGCCTATTCTGGCCAGCATGAGCGAAGACGTTACAAAATCATGCAATGAGCGCTGCCACGGTAGCCTGTGGAACTAATCTTAGGGCTACCATTAAAGACATTATTACCACCAAAATGAAGTCCTTAAACAAAATCCCCCCTGTAAGTCTGTGGCGAAGGTAAACACGTCCTTGACCATTTCGAAACATTTAAAACGAATTGACGGGAATAATTATGCACGTCCCTCTGCCGAATGAAGACCCGACAGGCTTAGCACGAGTTCAAACTGGAAATTTTCCAAAGTCTTCCACTGCGTAATTCCCACTTGTTTCGAAAATATTTTTCACAAGCAATGTGGGGCCCTACATGTTCTTCTTTGGTTCATGATAGAGATCAAAATCGTAACTAGTCTTGATTTTACCGATGCCATTGATGCCTATGAAAAGCACAAAGAGGTCGAGCTACCTGTCAACGGAGGTCCTTGCTGAAAAATAGGAATGTTTACTCAGGCTTAACAGCTGATGTCAAGTGAATAACGCGGCGCCTGGAGAATGACTACTGTTAGTTCATCTTTATAGTGTGCGACTGCTTCCAAAGCCGATCTCTTGTTGGTGCGTCATCTAGATGCCAGCTCAGTTATATCTTTATGTATTACAATAGTATTCACCCATCTTACTTCCACCTAAGAGCTGAAAGTCCTGGAACGACTATAACAAACTCCTTGCCATGATGAGAACATTCACTGCTGCAGAAGCTGTCAGTATAGCCACAAATCCTGCTACATGCAAAAGAAAAACAACAAAGAACAAAGAAAAAGTAATGGAAGTATACAAGCCTGCCAGTGTGGAGACATTTGTACAAGTGCATCCGAACCGCAGGAACATTGCAGCATTTGCTAATTGTACCACCGCCAACAAGAAGAGTGGTTCCCCAAAGGGTAGCTCCACCTCTTTGGAGCGGCAAAGGCGATAGAGTTATATGTCCCGCAAGTGCATGAGATCTACATGCCAAAACTGGTATATTAGAAAGCGACCAAAGCCATCCAGATTCTACCGCACCGTGTGCATAAAGCCTGGTAACTTAATGGCTGCAGCTGGTTAGGAAACACTACCCGTGCGATTGAGCACTTTCACAAGAAGAGCTCAAGTGTGTTTACATCGACACACTGGCATGTCGGGAAACATTACAAGAAAGGAATTCGAGTGCAGACATATCACAGCTAGATTTGTGAAACAAACGTTGACACTTTCACGATCGCTCAAGACAAAATCCCTCGAGTTATCATTTGCAACAATGTTTTACACCGCGCCCAACCAACCTTGGAGTCGTTTCTCGAGTATGTGGAACTGATGGGCTGCAGAATTCATTTGCTGCGGCGACGCGGTCACATCCAGGGGGACCGAAGCTAATCACATATTAAATGTGCCGTACGTTCGCAAAGATGTCTAAAAAAAGATATTTGCTTACAAGTTCCAGGACGAAGCAAATGATGTCTGCAATAACCCAGATGTTGAGGTTATTCTCAATGTAATAAATAAACAGGCAAAACTGCTGCAATGCGTGCACCAATGAGATTTTTTTTGCAAACACTTCCAAAATACTCAGCAGTTTAGTGTCGATCAACTAGACAACAGCCATGGGCATACCCGGGAGGGTGTATAAAATGCTTCTGGCCTTGTGGCAAGACCAGACAAAATATAGACGTTTTTGCTAACGTCACTCCTGTTCTTCTAGATTATGTGCATGCTCAAATTGCTGAGTTGTCGTCGACCCGACTAGCGGACGTTCTCAGAAAGCAGCTGTATGTCTGACGTCACTGCTACCAACTTCGTAGGGCTTACTACCGCCTTCCTAAAGTTATAGATTCCCATGGACCACACATGGTCGCTTGCACATGGCTGTCCACCTTCCAGCTAGCCCGTTTGATATAGATTCCGAAGGCAGATATTAGAGACGAAACGTTTCTCCTCCATGCTATCCGGTCTTTAGATTACTACATTTATCGCCCTGACAGCGTTGGACAGCTTTAAGCTATGACCGGAGTTACCTTGCCCATCAAAGCGACAACTCCGAGGGCAGCGGTGGACCCACTCATAGGATCCTAATCAAGAATAAAGTCTTATCTTTAGAGTCTATTGATGATCGAAGAGCTGCTCGGCTAACGTTCTTTTGAAACACTCAACAATTGTTTGTTAGGACCGATTACTGGACCACTTTAAGCAACCTGATGACATAATTGTTTCGTGTCACTGGAAAGGTACGTGGACTTGATCCACTTATCCAATATTTGGAAGATACGAATGGCGAAGTGTTTAAAGAAGAGGATGTGTACGACATTGAAAAAATTCTTGACCGATGAACACATGAAGTGGAATATCAGGAAAGTGAAGAAATAAAAGTTCGTTCCAAAGGATATCTATCATGTTTCGATTCTAGGACTGCTGCGTCACAAGTCATTTGCTGTAAAAAGAAGTTAAAGTTGCCAACATGTCGTTATACACAGGTATAACACTTAAAGAAATATAAAACAAATACTGCGTGTGTGGTGTGGATAACATATCCCC